>VCII01000226.1:1800000-2026234 GCA_006030095.1 Triplophysa siluroides | reverse complement strand
AGCTGAAGGGCGTTGATGTGGCCTCGGACTCCAGATCCCCACTGTACGTGCTGCCCTGGTCTGAAAAACAAAATCTCACAATCAAATACTGCAGCATCCAGTTTGTCAAATCGCAATACCAACAAGGGCCATCATGCTTAGAAAGGGAAAGTTTAAGCAAAAATGAAAATTCTTTCACAGTTCATTCTCATGTCATTCCAAACCTGCATGACTTTCTTTCTTTCGTGGAACACAAAAGATGATATTTGGAAGAACGTTGGTAATGAAACAACATTGGATGCCATAGACCTCCATTGTACCAACACAAAACCAGTTGTTTCTCAAAATATATTTTATGTTTCACAGAAAAAAGTCGCAATCAGGTTTTGAACAACACGGGTGAATAAATGACGACATGGGATCTATGTTTGGGTGAACTATCGCTTAAAGAGGGCAAGGTTTGGCTGGTTAGCGTGGCCACCTGGTGGTGGATTTGGAACAACTCGAGGGTGAGTAAATGACAGAATTTTTATTTTGTGGTGAACTTTCCCATTAAGATCAATTAATAGCAATAGATCATTTTTAAGTCCATCTTAACAAATGATCAATCATGCAACATTTACCATGTGACACAGGCTTGCCTTTTCCCTTATCACCCTTATCGTCCTCCACCGAGCTCTGAGCAGGCAGGCTGCTTTTACGCTCCTCTGGTTCATCTGCATCTTGGGATCCAGGTATGACTACAGGTACAGGCACCTGGACGATAACACCACAAAATAATAAAAGATGACCTTGTGATGTTTTTCCTCATACAACCTTGTTATAACCTTTTCGGCTGACTCGGGGGAGTCCTCCGAGAAATCTAATTTAATCTTGTCCGGATAGGAATGTCTGTGACTGGTATATTTTTACACATCACTTCTCATATATTTTGACCTTGGCTGAATACCGTAAGTAAAGTCAAATTTAGCTGGTTCGATTATGGCTGGCAACCCATCTGACATTCAAAGAGAATTAAATCAATAAGCAGTTAGATCACAGACTGCTCGGAAGAGCCTGCTCAGTACGATGATGCACAAGTCCAGATCACATGAACCGTCGTAACAAACTCCTCTCTGATAAGCATGTAAAATCCCAGACGTCCTCAAATAATTGTTACATGGTTAAGAAAACTGAAATTTTATATTCGATGACATCATTCTACAGACAATATACAGAAACAGTACTCACAGGAAGAGGAAGTCCCAGTGGAAACGGTGTGTACTGAGTGTACAGATGCATTGGCACGGGAATGTAAACTGGCACTGGAATGGGCACTGGGAATGGCACCAACCTCACTTTTTCTCCGTTTTCATCAATCACTGCAAAACGAAGAATGTGTACATTTACCTTTCACCTTTCGCGTACATTGATCCATGGCTTTTGTAGTGATGTGTGAAAGGCCTTCAGTTTGCTAAAGCCAACCTGTTTCAGACAGAGGTCGAGCTGTTGGAGGATCTCGCTGACACTGGACCCCTTGTTCTTCAGTGATGGGTCTGCACATGAGAGCTTTATTCTTCAACGTCCTGCGATGTGGAGTGCCGGGAACTGCGGCATCGGTCTGTGTGCTGGCCTATTAATGCAACGATTACATATTATGATGATTACTGTATATGTTCAGATGTTACACAACATGTTGAGAAGTGTAGTGTTTGGTAATACTTACTTCACCAATGTTTTTGGAGTTGGCGTTCGAGGTAGGGAGAGCTCCTGCAAATGTACATTTATTCATTTAGCAGATGCTTTTTTCCAAAGTGACTTAAGAGGAAGATTTTAACATTTAGCCAACAACAAGCACCGTATAGCAAGGTGCGTTTACACATACGATTAAACGACACCATTTTTTAAATCATGAAAACACAAATACCTGTAACAGCAGTATTTCCAGGTAACGTTGAGGCCAGTGACACCACACCACCAATAACAGGCATGTCCTTTGAAATGGATAACGGCGCTTGTACCGTAGTCAAATTAGTCAGAGTACCTTCGGTGATTAGAGGCAAAACATGAGCTAATAAAAAGGTTGCAACATAATTATAACAATAGATTACTATACAACCACCTTCAGATTAAAGTAAAAAGAACTACATGCAGCCTAATTATCGACAGCTCCATCTGTCGCGACGGATTTACAATTGAGTTTCAATGCAAAAATATGTGTATAGAAAATACTCCATGACACGTACTGTTCCTTGACTGACGATACATCAGGGTTCTTGAGCAGAAATTTCTCAAACAATTCATGTTACAGAAATGCTTTTTGGATCCATACAAGACGAGGCTTTCCTTCAGCGGGCCCTGCTGTTTACAGTTGTAACATTTGGCCATCTGAAACACAAAACACAAGGAGATATAATTTAAAGTCAACTTCATTCTAAAAAAAATGAATCTAACAGCAATATATATTTTAAGCAAAGACATATTAGTGTAATTCTGTGTTCACACCAAACGCGAGGCATCGCGGTCCTTGCGGGAACAGGCGTACGTTGCAATCACGCAGCCGGTTCGCGCCATTCTCTTTGCGCCTTTGCATTGAATTTATATGTAATTTACTGGCGCAAAACACTCAATTTGCATTTTGGTGTGAACGCAACATTACATATTTTTTAATGTACAGAAACATTAAGAGATACTTTTGATTTTATATATCATTTATATCAGGGGTTTTCAAACTGGGGTCCGGAGACCTCCAGGGGGCCTCCAGCAGGTTGCAAGAGGTCCCCAGAAAAAATGTATTAAAGGGGTCATATATGACACGGCTTAGCATTCGCTTTTAGATAGAATGCATCTTTTCCTCCCACACTTTAATTTTTGCAATTTTAACATGCATGGGCAACTTATAACACACCAAAGACAAATATGCACCATATGACCCCTTTACGGAAAGCTTCAAAAGGTCATTATTACGTTTTCAATTCAATGTTCTGCTTTCTTGCTACATGCATAGTTTACAGAATTGTTCATATTTCACGTATCTTTCTAGTGTGGTTTTCTCACTATAGTACCTTTTTTTGCACTCAGTGAAAGTTTTTATAAATTTGAAAGTTTACATGCTTCTTCACACAAAAATAATACAGACGGACATGTATTTCAGAAAGGGGGTCCCTCACAAAGGTTAATATAAATTGGGGGTCCTTGGCATCATACATTTTGGAAACCCCTGCTTTATGCCATGGCTCCACACATACAAACACCCAAACAGTTTCTTACCTCATAAAAGAGCACTGTGTACTGAGACATACAGTCTTCTGTGCAAAACTCCTCCAACTTGCCTCCGAAAAAGTTCTGTACGGTTTTGTGTGTCATGTTTTGACAGTATGCACAAAACCTGAACTGAACGCCTTGCCGTTTGGTAAGGTCATGCTTAAAAAGCAGTTTACAGCCTATGTAGGAAGAAAGAGTGAGATAAGCAGGTAAACATTCATGTCAAACGATTAAGAACAAGAGTTCTCTGAAAGATGTCAGCCAATATTTCACTGTGCATTTCACTGCACTGGGCAAACTCTCCTTTTCAAATACTTTTGCATTTGAATTGTTTTTTTCCTGATTAAAAATGCAGATTAAACAATGGTAAAAAAAGGTTTACGCACCTTCGCAACAAAAGTATCGGAGCTGCTTTTCATAAGTGATGGCGTCTTTGACCACCTTTTCCTGTTTGCAATACTCGCAGAAAGCTGTCACATTATGCTCTCTCTTATAAGCGTCGCAACACGCTCGAGTGCAGAACGCCCCTGACAGACCCTTAAAAAAACAAGGTTGAATTTCAATGCAATATAAAGACACTGTAATGACTATTGCAAAGTGTAATTGTAACATTATGTAAGGAACTGCAGACATTTCACAAACCACACACGTACCTTGCATTGAAAGACCTGAGGTTTGTCTTGGAACAGAACATGGCACTGCATGCACTCAAGTTCCTTTTTGTAAGCGCTTGGGATCGACTTGGTTGCTTTCTGCACGGTTTCTTGCGAGTTGACTGGACCTGTGGCTGGCGCATGAGATGGAACTGAATTTTGACTTTGGCCAGACAAATTAGAAGAGGTCTGGGTGGGCGCGTGTTGCTCTTTGGGTTGCTCCGATGGTGCGTTTTGAGCGGCATGTGAGATCCCGTTTATCTGGTTATGAGGTACCGATGTGTTCATCTTGTCCTGTACACAAGAGCACACAAAATTTAGCGATAAGCAATGATCAACTTTATAAAAAATAAACAAATTTTATCGACAAAAATGTAAAAGGAAATATTATAGATGCTGATAAGTTTTTCAACACTAAAAAAAAAAACTTTGAGATTTTTTGCAATTCACTTGTCTTGTGGTGTGACTTATTCAGTTTTAAAAGCACAAAATATCCAACGTCATCAACCCAAACCAGAAAGATTTCAACACACTGGATGAAGGCTGTGTGAATACCTGAAATTTGCCGACACAATCTAATGAGCAGAAGTTCCTGATGGATCCGTCAGCGATGGCGAGGTGATACTGAGGAATGGCTAACTTCTTGCAGCTTGTGCAGGGGAAAGAGGTGCCTAAATTAAAGAAGAAAAACACTCTTTGGGTGAATCTCACAAGACCCTGCAAGAAACATATTTGGGCGAACTTCCACCCAAAAAGAAACCAAGTTATAATATTCCTATTTTGCACAAAGAAAACGAAGCCTAATTTAGATGTAGATGAGAGACTGAAATATTTTTTCAATTAAATTTACTAACAATTAATAAAAACAACATGTCAAAAGAAATGTACATCACAATGCAAACATCTTTACGGTGACTCCTTTTTAACTTTTAAATCAAATTATATACATGTACAGCTGAAGGAGAATTATGAAGTAATATTTTCTGAATTTACTATTTATAGGTGCGTGTTTTCCCCTAAGACGAGCTTTGGTTTGCCTTTCATTTTAGATTTCTTCTAGCTATTTGGGGTTAGGAAGAACCAATAAATATAATAACCAGATATTATCTTAAAACATTAAGCTCTTTTTGAAAAAAATGGTGTCCACATATATGGACACTCGACTCGTTCTTTATCCACAAATAACAATCAAGATGCAATTGTGTAACAAAGTGCAAATCTCTTTTATTTACAGCCTGAGCGCTGTACATGAACATTTTTCATTGTAACCGTTACATATATAACAGTTTCAACTTCTGAACATGGATATGGAAAAACTTAATTCAGAAGAAACAAGCTATCGTACCCAAAAAACCTTGACAAATAGTTTTGAAATTCTCCAAACTAAGAATGTCCTTTTTGTCTTTGGGAACAGTTTATCGCACTTAACCGCTGTAAAAAGACTGTGTAACAGCTGCGTGCAGCTTGCAAGCACAAGAACATCTTGCATGTTGTACATCGGACTCGAGTTTTCCCAGAACAGCCTTTTGCTCGACAGCGTGCTGCATTCATCAGGTCGACCACCTCTGGAAGATGTGCATAGCCCTTCTGCGGACCGAGATGTGGGGCACTTCCTTCACAGGGCGCTTTTTCTCTGGCTTTGATTGGTCTGTGTTGTCTTCCTGTTCTGATAGGTCTGTACTGTCTTCCTGTGAATTGTTATGCTGGGCCAAGAATGTCTTAGCAACTTCCATTCGGAATTCAAGAAATCGCAAGATACCCTTTCTTGGAGTACAGTAGCCAGCTGTTGGCTAAAGCAACATCTGTGAAGTGCATGAGCATTCGAAGCGTCCACTTCTTGGTACGGACACTCACTCTATAGTAGCTGATCATCCTGTCTGCGAGGTCAACCCAACTCATCTTGTTGTTGTACTCACGAACAATACTTGGTCATCTAACAGACACATATCGTTTCTGTTTCTTGTCCCATCGCTGGTAGGTGTCTTCAGGCTGTGCATCATGAACAACAGACAGCATCAATACCGGCTTGTTGTCATACCACTTTACAATACATATTTCCCATCTTCAGTGGTAACTTGTGCTGAGGTACCTCTTCCATTCTTTTTCATGGTTTTGTCACTTGGTAGCTTCTTCACTGCTTCGGAAACCCGATTCTTCCTAACCGTACCAGTCAGGTATACCTTCTTCTCCATCATTCGATTCACAGCTTTCATGGATGTAAAGAACCGATCGCAGTAAACTTTTGTACCAGGGTTAAAAGTTTCAGACGGACGATCAATGACCAAGCCTCCCAAACCCAGTTCTCCAGGTTCCTGGACCTGTGCAGTCAGTGCATCTGCACCCTGATATAAAACACAAACAAAGTGCCAACAGGATTTAGCTTCATTGGCAGATGTTGTTGGCTCTTGTAATTGGTATCATTTGCTCATCAATAGAAACGCTCTCGGGTCTTGCCTGAGACCTGCAGCCTTTGATAATGGGGTCAAGAAAAGGTCTCACCTTCCAGAATTTGTCACATTCCCTCAGGTCTTCTGGAATGTCATCATCAATGACCACCTTTATTGATTGCCTCAGTTTGTAAAATGTGTCACGTGTGAATCTTTCTGTGATGGCTGGGAATCTTAACGTGTTGGACCAGTACATCCTGATATGTGGGTACGGGACACAGGACATTAAAATTGAAGCACCAAAGAAACGTCAACTAATGTCAATACATCTCGTCAACTAATGTGTTGAGTGGGTACCCACTCCTAGCTAGTGCTGTAGCTTTGGAGCAGTATGCAATCAGTTTCATTAAATCTGTATCAATATACTGGTTTACATAGGCCATCCTCCTCAGACTCAAACTGGGATAGGTCAATTGGGGTCAATTGAGCAGCCCTCCAGCACACTCCTCGTCCTTGCTTGGGTTGTTCTTGAAAGCTTGGTGCCGGTTTTGATTCTTCAGTGTCATCATTTGAGCCACAAGTCTCATCCCGCTGAGTCTGACGTCTGGGAGTGTGTAAAATGGCAGTGCTAGGGTCTGACCGATAACCAAAAGTTTCACCATAGAGACGTTAACGTCCCCGACTGGATTGTGGAATGGGGTCTTCATCCCCACTACTCTCCTTCTCACTGCTGCTTGGCTCCTGTTGTGGAGGATGGTAATCAACATCCTCTACGGGGTCATCAATGTCAGACAAGTCCTCTACCTCGGAGTTGTCCCCAGAAATTGACTCCAGTACCTTTGAAAGAGGAATATGCTTTGAAAATGACATCATGAGAAAAATTACATAAATGTAAAAATTTTCAACTAAGCTAAGTCCCATTGTCTACATATGTGGACATGAAATTTAGTGGCATAGTAAATCTTTGCCATTGCAAAAAAATTTCAAATTTGGATGCCATATTAATCATACAACACAACTATGCATAACTTAACAAGAATCAACCAAAAAAATATATAAAATTGTTTACCTTGTGGATGTTTTGACTTTTCAGGTGGGTTTGCCGCCATCTTGAAATTTCTATCTAAAGTGTTTTTCTCTTCTGACACCACCAGATGGCAGTGTGCATGTCCACGTTTATGTACAACAGGTTTCGGTTACGCAGAATTAAGTATTATGGTGCACACAACCAAAAATGTGATGTCCACATATGTGGACACCAGGTCGTAGGAGGTTTTAAATATGTTAATGTAATTCGCTTGATTTTGTGAAAGTTGATAAATCCTCATAGTACTCAATTAAAACACAACATTTACCTGTCAGACTGGGAGACGCTTGACTCAAGGCCACACATCTTTGGGAGCAGAAGAACTCTGTGACACCCTGTATGTTTGTGCCATCGATCATTTGATCTAAATTTTTGAACTCTTGGCAATAGGGACAAGAAAGCCTCTTGCCACTCTTCTGCAAGAAAGTCAGAAGGTTTATGTTACACCACTAATTTGTGCCATTTTCATTAATGACAAATGTAAAAAGCTTTATATACATTGAGTGTATATGAATAGAACACACATGGTAGTGTTTATGTACCTGTTTGAAAGTAGTGATACAGTCAGTGGTGCAGAACTTTTTGATACCGTCCTCTATCTGAACAAGATGATAGTTTCCCGAGGCGTTACAGTTGCCACAGTTCTCGCAGTAGCTCATGTAGAGATTTCTAGAAGATCGGAAGCGTGCAAAGCATTCATCGCTGCAAAGCTTGTGCACAACACCCAGATGAGTAACTTCATGCTGAATCTGCAACAAAAAAAATTCCAATTGCATTGCAGATGATTCATTTTATTCTGTACTCGCGTATAAGTATCTTTGGATTCAACATTATAATCTTAACATAAACTTTCACATGTGTGAGAACCAAAAACAACATTTTCAGATACTGAGTTTTCAGCTGCGTCTTACCTCTCTGACCAGCTTACACACGTTGCATTGTGTGAATATATCCGGAGGCGCGTTTTCATATCTGTCTTTATAAATATTTAGACAAGCAAGGCTACAGAATTCCTTTAGTGTATTCATAGAGCCCACGGGGATGGTTATCAGGTCCTTCAGATTTACAATTACCCTTTCGGACAATGAAAATAAAAATTAGTCTTTTCATTCACATTTTAGTCAGTTCTTCACAAAATAAGTGGCTTTAGCAAACTTGGAATCATAACCTTTAAAGAGGTTGACAGCCTGTGGTCATTCTACACTTTTATTCATGAAAAGTCAAGTGACTGAGTAATTTGATATTTTTGAGTGAACTATTGATGATAATCATATCATAACTATAACTGAATATGGTTTTCTTCTTGAATAATAATGCAGTCGGGCGTATCATTTTACTTCCAAGCTGTAGAATGGGTGTTGACTTTTTGAAGCTCCAAAAAGTGCATCCATCGATCAAAAGAACTGCTCGACACGGCTCCGTGGTCTTAACAAATGTCTTCTGAAGCTAATCGATGCGTTTGTTTAAGAGAAATATCCATATTGACAGCGCTATTAACATCTAGCTTCCGTCATCTCTCAAATGCACGTGAACGGGAGACTTGTTTTTCTGTCATACGACGTAAGTTCCGGTGACGAACGCTGCACTTTTCGTTTTGTTCCAATAGGATTGTGTCTACTCTAGCGGAAGCTTTTGTCACCGTCATCTGCCGGAAAAACAAGCCTCTGGTTCACGCGCATTCGAGAGATGACGAAAGCTAGACATTAACGTTAATAGCGCTGTCGATATGGGTATTTCTTTGATCGATGGATGCACTTTTTGGAGCTTCAAAAAGTCAACACCCATTCACTGTCATTCTACTGTTTGAAAGTAAAATGATACGTGGTATTATAACTCTGACTGCATTATTCTTCAGAAGAAAACCATATTCCCTATAGTACCTATAGTTAGGATGTCTTGAGGGTGAGTAAAACATGGGAAAAATTTTGATTTGCTAGTAAAGTATCCCTTTAACTCTGTTAAATTCATATTACATTTTTAAAGACACGACGTAAAGCAGATACTCACTTAAGGCAGAGGTTGCAGGTTTTCCTGGGAGCGATAATGGGGGTAAACTGAACGGAGGGTAAACTGAAACTGGTCAGGCAGACCGTGGAGCAAAACAGCTGGTTGGAGCCTTTCCGCTGGAAGGCAGTTTGTCCCTTCTGCAGGACTTTAGAGCAGCCCGAACAGCAGATCCTCACTGCTGGCGGGGGAGCATGGACCGGGGGAGCAGGGGGTTGGATGGGAGCTTGAGACAGTATTGCTGTCTGCGTCCGGATTTGAGGTTGCATTTGGGGCCTGGGCTGTATACGCAGTTGAAACTGAGGTTGGGCTTGGGTTGGCAGAATTAAAGTCCCTCTGAGTGAAGTAGACTGGGACATCACCTGGAATGATGACTGCTGGACGGTCGCCACTGGAGCTGCGAGAGAACAATCCCGGTAGAGTGACACTTTACAATAAGGTTTTATAAACTCAACTAACAGTACGGCTAATACAAGTCTAATTAAGAGTAAGGGTATCAAAACAGACATGAGCTCACCTGAAACTGCATCGCTGTTGTTTCCACTAACAGAGAACACAGAGCTTATCCTCAACTCATCTGACGGCAAGGACGCCTGAAATGAGACAGCACATTGTTTATTATGCCACACGTCTTCTCAAAATAGAGACAGAATTGAACAGCGGAGCGAAATCTTACCTCATTCTCATGAATCTCCTGTTTAACATTGCTGGTGTCAGACTGGGGTATTAATGCTTTATCATAATCCTCATCTATAGGTTCATCCTTAATTTGTATTACAGGTGGGAAATGTGTTTCTTTATCTGGCCCGGGAGGCTCTTTCTGTAACTGGAAATGAAAGATAAGTGTTCAAGAAACATCATACATCATCTCGGTCATGTTTAACAGTGAGAAGAATGTAAAATTTAAACAACTAGACCAAGATAGCGATATGGGAAAAAACAACGCTGTTCAGCTTCATCCACATGGACCAACTTCTTGACTGTTCAATTTTACATTTATTAATTTAGTAGATGCCTCTACTAACAATTGAGAAATTTAATTTTTAAAATTTTGCCCACACAGGATGTGGCGAGGCGCAACACCACACAAGGCTTGTTCTCATAGGATTGTCGCGTCCGGTGTAGACACGATATTAGAATATCCTGAAGAAAGCAGTTTGGGTATTTCTTCCCTACTTTTTTTTTTTTTAATACTAAAGGTTTGAACATACTACTCATTTTACATGACTTTCATAAACTATATAGTAGAGGGGTGGGTGATTTCGGACACAGAACAGTGGCCACTTTATCAAAAGACTTAACAGGCACTCAAGCATCAAAATAGATATGAAATGTGATGTAAAGATGCGTTCACACAGCCAGACAAAACGGCCAAAGGTTTTGTCATTTGTTTATCTAAACTTACATTGGCATCTCTTTGCGGTGTCCTAGTTTCAACTTGTGACTGCGTTTCCGGGATATCTGATACAGTGTGGGGGGGGTCAGACATACAGTTTCATAAACAGCTTCTAATGACACGTGAAATTATAGTGCTTATACAATACAAATCACTAATGACAAATTACAACAATATCCATTTTTCTGGTGCATAAGTTAATTTGTACCTATAATGGCGTCAGATGAAGGGGTGAGAGGATTTTCCTCAGAAACTTTTGTTCTCTCTTCATCCACATCTGATGATCCAATGGTAGAGGAACTGTTTTCGTCTACAGTCACAGAGAAGCCCATTTTATCCATTAAAACCAGTCCAGAAATCATAGTTTAATTGAAACACACACAGGTAAGTGATACGATAAATGAGTACGATCTAAGACCAAAATGGTAAAGTTTTTGTTCTTAAACAATACAGCAGGTATGATTTCAGAAAAGTAAACTTGCCTGCATTTGCAACAGTAGTTGGCGCTCCATCTCGGCTGTCATTTTTATCCTCATCATCACTGTTTCTGTCTAACTGAGAGAACACCCTCTGACTGAAGGTACTGTCCATTTCCCAGTCATCGTCATCCGTCCCAAAGACAGGAAGTCCATCAAGCTCCTCATCCATGCGAGCATCAGATGGAGCGCTGCTTCCCACACCCTGATCGTTCGATGTTTGAACCTCCAATTCTAAAATGAAACAAAAACAGCATGACATATACCAGCGTGAGAGACTCCATTTAAACTACTAAGATAAGAGTTTCTTATTCACCTGATGATTCGTCCATCTACTCCAAATCCACTAGTGCTGACTTGCTAGATTATAAAACAAAAAAAGTTTAGCTTAGTGTGTGTTTAACAAAGATGTTATGGCGCAAAATAGACCAATCAGATAGGCGATTTAAAAGTTGTTTCTATTGCCAAAGCAATTTATGTTACGAATCACTGGCCCTTAAATTCTTATACACCGGGATACATGGATAAATAGAAGCGGGGACTATATATATATATATATATATATATATATATATATATATATATATTTAACTTAATAAACCATACTTTATATTTAGGTGTACAGCTGACATACAGCTTATATTATTCTAAAATTCCTCCCCAACTGTTCATTACTTAAAAAATACAATGAATGACCAATAAATATTCTGAACATCTTAGCAATGGCTCTGATATTATTACAGATAATATTTCACAACATAATATGCAATCTTAGGAAACAAAACATCACACGAAAATGTACTGTAGTAGATGTTGCTCATTAATGGTTGACAGAGAAAATAAAAGCTAACCAAATTTACACAACATGTTTTCTCTTATAAGCCACGAGTTAAATTCTATTCAGTTTAGCATTGAAATAGCGCATTAAAAACATACATACGGGAATAAAAGCTACAGTGTTTTGGAGGCAAAATTCCTTCTGCGACAGGGA
This sequence comes from Triplophysa siluroides, assembly GCA_006030095.1. Taxonomy (NCBI): domain Eukaryota; kingdom Metazoa; phylum Chordata; class Actinopteri; order Cypriniformes; family Nemacheilidae; genus Triplophysa; species Triplophysa siluroides. Next base: position 2,014,018 of record VCII01000226.1, on the reverse strand, counting down.
TAATGGAGCAACGTGACGTATTTCCGGTTCCCTGGATGTGAATGCGATATAACAGAAGGCCGCCCCGACAGACCACCTTTACACATTTGGCAGACGATTTTATCAAAACATTTGACAGTTTATTAAAGCTGTAGATGTGATTAGTATGTGTGTTTTTGACAACGAACAAACTACTTTTGCACTGCTAACACAATGCTCAACAATGAGCTTACAGGAACATTGTAGAGACCACATAACATTTATTCAGTGCACATGTACAAATTTTACCATTCGTTTTAAAGCATAATAAAAATGCATTATCACGCATACAATAATACTACTGAAAGCATTCATAAGCTAACGATAGAAGATTAGACTAGATTCCATCTTCATTGAGAGACTCTGTCACTCATGCATGCATGCATCTGCATTGAGGAATGCCTAAATATATGCATTGCTTTACACACAGCTTCATTAAAAATCCGCCGAAGTTATATTTATAGCTATAAATCTGCATGTGCCAAGTCGGTGCAATGCATACTACATCAAAACTATATTTAGCCATTAAAGCCAAACACAAATCTGTTATCATCAACATTCTGCTCATATACCTGCATTGCACAAACACGGTCATGCTAGCAGGCTAGGTATGATAAATGCTATTCTATTTTGAACAATACTTGTGTGTTTAAAGTACTTACGAAGAAGTAAAGAACGACTGTCAAACAGGGACTCGCATGCGTAATATCAATCTGTTTTGTGTCCTAAAATCTTCACTTTTGTGTTGTACGTACAAATCCTTTCACAAAAGCAACAACGGAATCGACCTCCTACTGGTTTGCCACGGGGCCGAAAATGTTTGCTGCCCCCAAGCGTAATGGAGGACTCATGCCGCGACGAAAGCACGGCCTGGGGAAATAATGATAAACTGCTAACTATAATAAGTAAAATATTAAAAAATATATATTTTAAATATTAAAGTAATAAAATATGTTTTTAGACTTATTTGTATCGTTACATCAATCACATTCTAATATAACAAGCTTTATTTTGAGATTATTCAGCATCTTAAAAGCTTATCAATTAAATACCAATAAAGTCATACGCGTTTAAACAGTTTAAATATTTAACCGAATCAGCATTTACATATTGTTTTGGACTATTATTTTGAAAGCGAAAAGTCTTGTTAACGGTACTTCCGGTTGCTCAACCGTACACTTGAAGTCGTGAGCAGATTGTTGTGGCTATTCAACCAAAAGTCTAATAATATTGAAAATATTGATCTTTAAATCGTATTGTCGTGGACAGCGATGTTTCGCAGAAAGCTAACAGCTTTAGAATACCACAACCCAACGGGATTTGATTGTAAAGGTAGGAAACAGCATAAGAGTCGTCAGGGTTTCAGTGACGTGTTGCCTCATGTCCACAATTCTAATAATGTTCGTGCATGATCAAAAATATATCATAAGAAGATCTTAAAATCAAGTGAACCTGAAAATAATCAGACTGACTAAAATAATCTAACGTTACGATTACGATTCTCAACAAACAGTCGGTCTGTCATATTGCTGTCTAACCAAATATTTGTAGAATGAAGTAACAATGGTATGGAAACTGTCGACTGAAGTAGCTATGCACTCTGTAATGTTAATGTTACAGGTTATCGATATTCATAACAACGTTTTGTTTTCAATCTGCTCCACCCAGATGAAACCGAATTTAGAAATTTCATAGTTTGGCTGGAAGATCAAAAAGTCAGACACTACAAAATCGAAGAAAGAGGAAACCTCAGGAACATCGCCAGCTCAGACTGGCCTAAGTTCTTTGATACTGTAAGTTAAACTTATTATATCAAACAAATTGACAACAAAAAGCAAGTTTGAGTTGTTTGTATGCAACGTTTACATGCCTTGCAGTATCTTCAAGATCTGAAGTGTCCATTTAACGGCCTAGAAAGACAAGAGACCATCGACTGGCTTCTGGGTCTTGCTGTGCGCTTTGAGTATGGAGATAATGGTATGATACATTTAATGAACATTTGATCTAATGTTTGACAGTGTGGGTTTCTTCAACATCAGTACTGATTCTCTCTAGAAGTTATGTTCAAACCCAGACCACTAGATGGCAGCAGTTTGCAATACAAACAGTAGTCATTTATCCACACACTAATGCAATGGCACATGATTCCACAATGTCTATCCCATATATCCTTAGAAATGTGTAACAGTCTAAAGACCGTCAAGGAACGTAGGTAGCCATAGGATGGGGACAATATATCTCATTTTAAATTATTTTGATAACGCATAACCCCTTTATTTTTGACACGTGCATTGCAATGACTGCTCATGTTATTGTGCTCTCCACAGTTGAGAAGTATCAAAACTGCAAACCCATGAAGGAGGCCAATGATGATCAGAAGCCTGCAGACCCATTGATTCATCTGGACAGTGAGCGTTCTTCCTCTGTCTCTCTCCGTGTCTTTTATTTTAGTCCCAAGTCCTGAAGATGCAGAAGGCCGATTAAAGAAACCAGTTCGAGCCCTAACGTGGCTTTTCGAGTCTGTCTGAACTAACCGATTACATGCCCACCTCTCTCCACATCCCTCAATAAATGGGCTGAACCATTGACCAACAGCTTTGTGCTGATTATAATACATCCACTAAAAGAAAAACACAGGAGCCATATGAGGCTGTAACAAGGATCAAATTCCTCACTTGACTGTTGTCAATTTGTATCAATCGTGTTGGTTTCTTATATCAGTGTAAATACGCTGTGGCAGTATCCCAGTTTTATATGGTCTGGTTTCCATGGTTTTTTCAGAGATTGTGATTTTTCATTCGTCGTTTTCCTCCGTCGTCGTTCACTAAACTGATTGATTGGGTCAAAGAGCAGTTTTTCTTTTGACGAAAAGGTTTCAGGCTGTCTTGGCCAGAAACCGTGGAACTTTAAATGAATTGCAGGCTCTGTGTGGATTCCTAGAGGGATATCTGAACTCCTGCATCAATAAGCATTTAAACATTTATCTCTCGCGGTGTAAATAATTGTGAATGCTTTTTCTAGGTAACAATCCAGATTTTAAGGCTGGCGTCTTGGCCCTTGCAAACCTTCTCAAAGTTCAGCGACACGATGACCATTTAGTAATGCTTAAAGTGAGTACCGTACAAGAAGTCCATAGTATGGAAGGTTGTTCTCTTTAAGGTGCAATTTGATAAAAAGTTAATCTAATATTTGTCATCACATAGGCCATTAGAATCCTGATACAGGAACGTCTGTCTCCTGAAGCAATCGCAAAGGCCAGCCAATCAAAAGAGGTAAATGTGCTTTTATCATAAAAAAACTACACTACATATTTCTTTCTATATGTTTCAGAACATTTGTTTCTCTGATTTTTGTAGGGTTTACCAGTTGCTCTGGACAAGCATATTTTAGGGTTTGATACTGGAGGTAGGTTTGCACTCACAGATTTGTTTTGGAGCTTTTAATATTTCAACTAGTTTGAAAAAAGTCCACCATTATGAAAATGATTTTTGTGGGGTACTCTTATTTGCTAAAAATGTAATGTGTGATTGTTTAAGATGCGACTCTGAATGAAGCAGCAAGGATCCTTCGCTTGCTTCACATCGAGGAGCTTCGAGAGCTACAAACCAAGATCAACGAGGCCATCGTAGCAGTTCAGGCTGTTATTGCTGACCCCAAGACAGACCACCGCCTAGGAAAGGTGGGCAGATAAAAAACATCTGCCTGAACTTTGCTGCAAAGACAGTCTCCACATGACATACTGCGTGAAATGTTTGTTTTCGTTAACCACACCGCAGAAAATTTCGTGGGAAGGCATTCTTACAATGGAAAAACAAAGGACTTGTTTCTTTTCTTTATTATACATTTGTTTTGCCAAGTTATAGAAAAGTTCCGCGATGTGTTGGAAAATTATTTGTACTTTGAATGTGGAGGCACTTATGAATTGTAGCATAAAATGGGCTACGTGCTTTCGTTGCATAATAAAACTTAATGTAACAAAGGTTTTATGGCGATACTGTAACTTTGTTTTACCACTTGAGCAAGAAACCCGTACCTATTACTGGTTTGTGCCTCATACTGTACATGTTAAGGAAAATAACCATTGCATGGCCAGAATATTCTGAAACACGATGTGAGCAGACATATTTATGTTTTCAATCACATTTTATTGTTATAAATATCACATCTTACAAAATATAAAAAGGATTAAAAATGAAACTTAGTAAAAGACCAGGTAGGTTCGATGCAATTTTAACATGACATTGTGGTGTATTTATACACATACAAATTACGCACCTAAACTCTTGGGTTCCTTATGTTTTTGGGTTTATTTTTAAATTTTTCTAACAAAAAGTCACATACAAAAGTACAGTAGAAAGAAATGAGGTATAAAACAAATTTACAAAACTATTCTGAGAAAATATTCATAATTTCATGTTTGTAAATTTGCACTTTGGCATTTGACGAAACTTGCGACCTCTGTGATTGGCTCTCCTCACTCCACCTCCGACTGAGATTCCCACAGCGCAAGCACTTCAAGATTTGCCTGAAATAGCACCATGTAATGTTGGCTCTGTCATTAGCGTCTCCCTGTAACAAAAAAACGGCACATTCGTAGAAAATCTTTAATAGCAAACCGCGTTTAGTGTAACACGGTAATGTTTCATTTGCTTTCACAAGCTGTTAGTCATACACAAAACCTTACATTGAACTCTTAGTTTTTTTCTGTACAGATCTAAAATGCTTTGAAGTGTTTCGTCACTTCTGTCAAAACCACAGTGATTTGGAAGCAGGTGCCTTCTACTTTTCTCTTAAGTGCCGGTAGCTGAAATATTTCGTTCTCTGTCATTTGCTTGAAAAGTGTGGTTACCCACATTTTGCTGGCATGACTTGTTGCTCTCATACGTTAATCTCAGAAAGAACGTTTTGCTTGCAATACAACAGTGTGCAAAATGAAAAAAAATCTTAAATCACTTCTTCACCCTCATGCGTGCACCATACGTGCATTACTTCGTCCTTCTGCAGAACACAAAAGAAGATATTTTGAAGAACGTTTGTAACCACAACGTAGGACCCCGTTGACTTCCCTTGTATGGACGCAAAACCACTGAGACATTTCTCTTCTTTTGTCTTCCCAAAAGTCATGCAGGTTTTCAACAACATGAAGGTGAACACATGATGACAGAATGTGACGACTATCCCTTAAACAAAACTAAAAATACATAAATAACCACATACCTTATTAACAGTGTGAGGGAGCAACAGTAATTCCATACAGATGAGATCTCTGATCAGGTAAGAACTCATCTGTATGCTGACTATCCCGATCGAGGCTGATAACTCCATCCCTGGATAATAATTCGAGAACCACAGACGTGAGATAATATTCGTAATACAAATCAGCATTACGGACCGGTATAAAATAAATACCTCCTCCAGTCTGTGAAATAGTAGTGATTGGCGTAGGACACCATGCTGAAGGGGTAGTTTAGGTTACTTTGTATCACACGTCTCCCCGTCCCGTTTGGTGATATACATTCTATCCGCTTGGTTCCTGTCCATGACAAAAAGATTATATTTACTTCTTGGAAAAAGCGCTTTAATAGTGTACGGGGTACGGAGCGTACCTGCATCCGCCCAGCAGACCTGCCGTGTGGTGGAGTCATAGGTCAAAGCGTTGGGCAGTCCAATGCCATCCCGCACCAGAACCCGTCGGTTTTGGCCTTCCACGGAGGAGCTTTCGATTTTAGGAGCTTCTCTATTCCAGTCAGTCCAGTAGAGGGTTCTGCGAGAAAATCAATTTTTTTCAGTAAGAAGTCTGCCAGCGATTGAAATTCATGTTTTCCAACAGCCAAATGAAGAAAGACAAAACCTCTCTGCTCTATTTAGAGCTGATTCGAACAATATGTCTCACAGAAACGCCTCGGAGAGAAATAAGGTCCCTCTGATAACGGTAAATTAAAAACTCGTGGTCATGCAGAATCACTTGCCAAGCAATAATATTTATGCGCGTAAATGTTTTTAATGCTGTTGCTCTCCAGATATTTTCAAGCATAAAATCACAATTTCGCATTATTTGATACACAATGTTTTAAAAAATGCGCAGGGAAGCGGCCAACACGCTGGCATTGGTTCCAAATGCAGTTTTGCACGATTAAGCCTTTGTTACATAAAACTCTCAACTAATGTACCAAACCTCAATCCAGACGGCTTTTTAATCTGAACCATGACACACACACAAGCATTTATGTGCATCCACGAACAAATTAGCGTAAAGGAGTAAATTGCTCCAAACAAACATACAACATGCGTTTGCAGCTTTTCTCACGGCCCATGAGGTTTGTATTATATCTCCTGTCCTCCACCCGAGCTGGGGCGTTCAGCTCCAGATGTTTCAGACGCTTGCTGGCCCACACGTTGCCTGGCCTCCCCTGAGACCAGAGAGCCGGGCCAGATGCTGAAGCAACATCTGGCCCAATTTGTAGCATCGCTCTCTTATTTTCTCAATGCCGTAACCTCTCTCTCAATCTCTTGCTTTTTTCTTTATGCTTGTTCTTGTTCGTTCTCCCACCCATTTAAAGTCACTCAGCACTACGCACAAAAGATTGTGAAGAGTCCTTGTAAAGGAAACATGGGAAGTTGATGAGGAAGAGGAAACGAGGCTCATTAAATGGAGATTCCCCTTTCGAGTCACAAAAGAAGGCAACTGCCTTTGTGTGCCCTTTAAGGGCCGTTCCGAAGTTAACTGAGCGACAGAATTTCTTCAGGAAGGGCACTTCCAAATGTCCATTAGTGTATATAAGACGGTCACACAGAAGTCATTTTGTCATTAATGTGATTAATGTGAAAAATAGTGATTTAAATTTCAATGAAATTGGATAACATGGGTTGCAAAATGTCAGTTTTGGCTTGGTAGAGCTCATTCTCCTGCACATACCCTGTAGAGGAGTCCACGATGATGGCTCTGGGATTGACGAGGTCTGTGTCAAATAGAACCCGTCTGTCACTTCCGTCCAGATTTCCTGTTTCGATCTTATCTGGTGAGCTGTCCACCCAAAAGAGTTTCCTGCGTGCAACATCTACAGCAAGACCTTCTGGACTCATCAGACCTGAATAAACACATTAAACTTTCACATATTAAAGGTCCAATGTGTCATTTTTTGGAGGATCTATTGACAGAGATGCAGTATAATAAACATAACTATGTGTTCAGAGGTGCATAAAGACTGAAGTGTTATGTTTTAATTACCTTCGAATGAGCTATTTCTATCTACATACACCGCGGGTCCCCTTACAATGAATTCGCCATGTTGTTTCTACAGTAGCCCTAAACGGACAAACTGCTCTACGGAGCATGTTTCGTAACTCTGTTATCTAATTCAGCAAAGAAGCGAAAATGTGACGACCTTAGTCCTGTGTCAGCCACCGTAGTGCTTCGAAAGCACCTCTAGATGCTGCTAAATACCATACACTGGCCCTTTAAAAACTATGCGTCTCTTTGAGTTATTTTATTATCATATGTGTCTATTTTGTTTCTGTAAAGCAGCTGCTGACAAGTTCTCTTTGAATTGAATACGTTTCAGGTCCCTGCATCATAGATACAGTATAAATCATTTTTATTGAGCGGAACAGCACCTGTATTGATGATAATCTCAGGTTCTGATCCTGACTCCAGACCAGCCCTATTGATGGTCCTCCCTGCCAGATCTGTCCAATACACTTTCCTTTCTCTACAGTCGTAATCGATGCCCACCACTATAGATCCCTGCGAGTGAGAACACAGAACAGAATTATTATGCTTTTGTTAAACCTGCAGATCTTTCAATTCGTTTCATTGTAAAGAGTCTCACGTGTAGAGCAAGCAATACTGAAGATCTCCGCTTGTCCATCTGTGTGCCATTGAGAGGCAAAACTCCGATCTGCTGCCCCTGAGCATACAGCAGAGATGTGCCTGTTGGGGGCGGAGTCACGTCTGGGCGTGGCAGAGGGTGCATAGTGGGAGGGGCCACAGTAGGTATACCTATAAAAGAATGTGACATTAATATAAGAAGCAATAATCAATATTATTAAATGATGAATCTTTTACTAGATAACATGGAGCGGTACTCACAGGCAGGTTTCACGGCATCGTGTGAGCGGGTTCCAGGTACCTCGCGGCCGTCTCGGTCCACACACCAGCAGTAGCTGCTGTCTCCGTAGCACTGCACCGGGTTAAATTCACCAGCGGAGTCACATTGCGGCAGATAGTGATGAGATTCAGGCTGACCTGCATAATGATCCACAAGACTGGCTTTCCATCGCTCACAGACTGACTCTGGACGCTGAGTTGGGAGCACAACTACTGGGTGGAGGGGAGAACCAAAAACATGTTATTGATCGTGAGCAACGTGGGTATGTATTTTTAAAGATTAGAAATATTAAGTCAATTTTTTATTATTATTATTATTATGTTTACATTACTCAATGTAGTGTTGTTATTAATAATAAAAACAACACATTAGTATTGTATAAATATGTTATTATTATTATTATTATTAGTAGTCATAATAACAATAATAATAATAAATTACATTACATTACTAGATTATTAATAATAATTCATTATCACATTAATAAAAGATTGTCCCTAGTTTTACTATATTAAATTATAAAAGCATAATAATATATATAATATTAATATTTAAAGTAATTATATTAATAATAATAATTCAATAATAATAAAGACGCTCTCTAAGCAAATACCACTAATAATTGAGAAATGGGATTTTACATATTTTTCGGTTTTGTTCATGAAGAATTGAGGCCATATATTTTAGAAAGATGAAGGTAAAATAACCAAGCATGCAAAGGTCAGGGCTAAAAGACACTAGTAAAGATTCTGATCTGTGTCAGAATACTATATCACTTCATGTTCATCTTCAGGGGTCCATTAAGGCATCACGTGGCCTCTCAATATGTACAGCTAATCTTTACAAGCCGAGAGGACCACCGGCCGCCTCTAAAGACCAGAGCGATCTGACCTGAATTTACAACGCAGTACCATGCCGTGAAATGTGGGATTTGTAGGCTTGACAGAAACACAAATTACATTTATTTTAAACCCAAGTCTGTTTAAATCAACCTCTGTGTACATAACAAGAGTTTAAACCTCACGCCATATGACCTCTTTCCCATCACATATGCTCATATACAGTGTGATTGTACAAGAGAAAAATATGACAGTGTTTTTATCCAAAGTGAACATTGCGTTAGGTCATGTGTTCGATATCCAGGAATCACAAACACTGATAAAATCCACTTGAATACAATGTGATTCTCCAATTCTGTCCCACTGAACCAACCAGATAGTAAACTCTAATATCCCGTCTAAAGAACTTCATGCAAGTTTATTTGTGTCATTTGTCTCCATTCCCATTTCAGAATATCAAAAGCAGATTTGCATCTTGTTTGTTTTTAGATTTTGGCAGAACGACAGAGAAGCAGAAAGAGGAGGCATTTGTAACTGCGGTGGAATGGAAACATTCATTGACGGAGTTGACATGTCCAAACTGCTCAGCTTTTTTACTCCTCTATAATCTCACACAACACAGACCAGGCCGGACCCTCTCAGGTCTGCTAGAGATTAAAATGATCACTTACACATGATGAGAAACAATTTAGCAAATTAGAAAGTCTATCATTTGCGAGCAGCATTACAACATTAAAAACAGACGATGATCATCGAAAACATGCCGTGAATCCTAAAACATGTATGAATTCTGATTGGCTGCGATTTTTCAACTCTCTATCAGTACTAATACAATTACTTGACCCTTTAAATTGAACACATCACACTAGGTTAGGCAAACAGCTCTCTTACCCGGCTTATCACAGTTTCTTGATGGGCTTCCGGGCGGCGTGCGGGTGCCCGGTCTCTCCTGTCCCGTACTGTCCACACACCAGCAGTGACCTGTGGAGCTGTGACACTGCAGTGGTCTGTACTGACCCTCCTCATCACACTGAGGGATTAACGCTCCTATCAAAGGAGAATCACCGCTTCCACTTTTAACGCTGTCTCTGTGATGCTCACAGTGGGTTTTGGGACGGATAGGACGAACTTGGAATACACAAAAGAGAGGAAACACAACGTTATTTCCAAATCCCTTTATTATACCACTGGACACAAATTCTCAACTAAAATCTCAAATCCCTGCTTCTCCTTGATCTCAATTTGACAGTTGAATACGTGTTTTTCATTATGGAGACAAATCATACCCTCCTTAAATTCTCAAGACTTTGTTTTCCCGAAATGCTTTGAGGCGTCAGTAAAGTAGCATCTGGAGTGTGTGTAAATTTTATATAAACTTAAAAAGCAGCAATTGCTGCCTCGCAAATATGTTTGATTACAATAAATTAAGAAAAATATTAGAATTGTTAAATAAAACACGGCAGACATTTATTGTGTTATGTGACTATTAACATCTGTTTATTGGAAATATCTAGATCAAATTCTTGCATGTGTTCAAAACAAAAAACTCATAAAACTCACTTTAATTATGAAATGCATGCATGCATATTAACCATTACAGTTATTATAATCATTATTGGAAATTCGTAAAAATCCCTAAAATAAATGTATACATCCGCACCAAGGCCCCCCACATCTCCATCCAAACACATTCACTTCCTGTAACTCGTGTCTTACCCGGCTCATCACAGTTTGTCCGTGGGCTTCCAGGTGGACTGCGGGTGCCCGGTCTCTCCTGTCCCGTACTGTCCACACACCAGCAGTGACCTGTGGACCCGTGACACTGGCGTTGTCTGTACTGACCCTCCTCATCACATTCAGGAATAAACGCAGCATCTGTTCCACCCCGAGCACTGTCTCTGTGATGCTCACACCGGGTTTTGGGGCGGTCAGGAACTTGGAATACACACAAAAAACGGTATTCTTAAACCCTCTTATTACACCCCTGGAAATTTTTATCTCATATAAAAAAAAATATGATTTGCAAAAAAAACGTTTTTGCTAAGGCAAATATTGTCAATCATATTGTTTGTTGAAGCATATTGCATTATATATATAAACCTTCAACATTTTAGAGAGGAATGCATCAACGTACTACAACAGAATGAGGAGAATCTCGTAACAACTTGACAGCTGAATGAGTGTTTTTTATTATGGAGATGGATCTTTTCCTCCTCAAATTCTTAGGGCTTGTTTTCCCAGAAACCTTTAAGCCTCGACTGAATTAGCATCTGGAATTCATGCCAATGAAACTTTCTTAGTAGCAATTGCTGCCTCTTAAAAAGTTTTAAAGACATCCGATTAAGAACGAACATTTAGAAATGTTATTTAAACCATGAAAGATGACATCCTGTGTTTTCTGTCTCTTTTAAAAAATCACACAGATTGACTTGAGAGGTGACTGATGAGTTGTAAATATCTAGACATAATTCTTACATGTGTTAACATCAAACACAATTTGAGTTAATAGAAAAATAAAACATTATGCATTTATATTAACCCTTGAAGTTCATATAAAAAATTACCAAAAATTCAATCAAATAAAAATAATAATAAATTAATTAAAAAAAACAAAAAAATCACACCATGGCCCCCCACATCTCCATCCAAACACATTCACTTCCTGTAACTCGTGTCTTACCCGGCTCATCACAGTTTGTCCGTGGGCTTCCAGGTGGACTGCGGGTGCCCGGTCTCTCCTGTCCCGTACCGTCCACACACCAGCAGTGACCTGTGGACCCGTGACACTGCTGTGGTCTGTACTGACCCTCCTCATCACATTCAGGAATAAACGCTCCTATCAAAGGCAAACCATCTGTTCCACCCTGAGCACTGTCTCTTTGATGCTCACACCGGGTTTTGGGACGAACTTACAGACAAAGCAGAGAGAACAGAATTTTAATATTCTCTAATCCTCTTATTCTAAGTAGCAATTGTTGCCTCTCAAAATGATTTAAAGACAAGTGATTGAGAACGAATATTAAGAAATGTTATTTAAAACATGAAAGATGACATCCTGTGTTTTCTGTCTCTTTTCAAAAATCACACAGATTGACTTGACAGGTGACTGATGAGTTGTAAATATCTAGACATAATTCATGCAGGTGTTCACAACAAACACAATTTAAGTTAACAGGAAATAAAACATTTTGCATTTATATTAACCTTTGAAGTTGATATAAAAATGTATCAAATTTCATAAAATAAAATACAATCTATAAATCCGCACCATGGCCCCACATCTCCATCCAAACACATTCACTTCCTGTAATTCGTGTCTTACCCGGCTCATCACAGTTTGTCCGTGGGCTTCCAGGTGGACTGCGGGTGCCCGGTCTCTCCTGTCCCGTACTGTCCACACACCAGCAGTGACCTGTGGACCCGTGACACTGCTGTGGTCTGTACTGACCCTCCTCATCACATTCAGGAATAAACGCAGTATCTGTTCCACCCCGAGCACTGTCTCTGTGATGCTCACACCGGGTTTTGGGACGGTCTGGAACTTGGAATACACAGAAGAGATATATTGATAATTTGTAAAGGAAAATATTGCTCATCCTATTGTTTATCGAAGCATAATGCATTATATATGCATATGAATGAGTGTTCTTCAGTGTGGAGAGTATAGATCACATCTTCCTCAAATAAAAAAATCAGAAAAACCTCTCAAATAAATCTCCAGCCATATGATTTCATTTCCTGTAACTCATCTCTTACCCATTTCATCACAGTTTCTCGGGGGGCTTCCGGGTGGCGTGCGTGTTCCCGCTCTTTCCCGGCCCAAACTGTCCACACACCAGCAGTGACCTGTGGAGCTGTGACACTGCTGTGGTCTGTACTGACCCTCCTCATCACATTCAGGAATAAACGCAGTATCTGTTCCACCCCGAGCACCGTCTCTGTGATGCTCACACCGGGTTTTGGGACGGTCAGGAACTTGGAATACACAGAAGAGATATATTGATAATTTGTAAAGGAAAATATTGCTCATCCTATTGTTTATCGAAGCATAATGCATTATATATATATATATATGAATGAGTGTTCTTCAGTGTGGAGAGTATAGATCACATCTTCCTCAAATAAAAAAATCAGAAAAACCTCTAAAATAAATCTCCAGCCATATGATTTCATTTCCTGTTACTCATCTCTTACCCATTCATCACAGTTTCTCGGGGGGCTTCCGGGTGGCGTGCGTGTTCCCGCTCTTTCCCGGCCCAAACTGTCCACACACCAGCAGTGACCTGTGGAGCTGTGACACTGCAGTGGTCTGTACTGACCCTCCTCATCACACTGAGGGATGAACGCTCCTATCAAAGGAGCATCACCGCTTCCGCTTTTAACACTGTCTTTGTGATGCTCACACTGCGTCTTGGGACGACCCTCTAGGTAAAGGACCAGACACCGGGAAATCGTATTACGGGACATTTGAAGATGAGATTAATAAACATGATTAGTGAAATGCATCTCAAATGCATAACATTGTTTTGTCGTAAATGCCTCGGTGTTGCTTTTATACAGAGAAACCAAGTCATTTAATGCACAAACGTCAGATTGGGCAGTACCGTTCTCAGGAAAGCACTGGAAACCATCTCCGTGAAATCCGGGTTGGCACTGGCAATAGAAAGATCCCGGAGCGTTGGAGCACAAGGCCTGGGCGTGGCACGGCTGGTCACGACACTCATCCACATCTGCACAAACAACAACTTATTCTGTAAGTCAACCAACAGAAGATATGACTGCATTACTCCAACCCTGACCACATTTTTAGGATGTTCCTCTGAGTCATTTTCTCCCTCTAGAACTTTAGCTCGAAAGCTTCAAGCTTTCAATCCTCTGCTGCAGTCATGAGCGCTAAACAGGAAGGAGAAGAGTTAACTGTCTTCTGACCCCCTCGTGTTCTTCAGCTGCGAGTCTCCTACGCACATTCCCCGAAAGAGGACATTGGGTCATTGTTTAAAAAAAAAAACGTCCAAAAACGTCTCCGGTTACCCCTGCCTCCGACTGGGTTTCTGCCAACATTCAGGCTCTGTAACACTTCACATCCCGCTGAGAAAACACAACTCGGCATGAATCACACACATTGATTGCTGATCAGGGTACAGTACATCATCCGTACAGTATCAATAGCATTGTTCAGAATGTAAAACTAGTTCATACTGAGCGCTACACACTTTACAATACACAGGAAGAAATGATTTAAAACAATAAGATTCTGCATTGTTTTAACATTAATGTATAATTGTATGGGTGGCATCTGTTTTTCATTTAGTTTTTTCAAAAAATCTACGTTTTTCTAAATCTATTATTATAAGCTTGCCGTTGACAATTGGGTTAAATTAGGGAGAAAGTTTTTTATGTACTTGCTCATCTGAATTTGGTTAATTCTCAACCAAGAAACGTTACAGATTACAGCTTTTAAAGGAGCAGTTCACCTTCAAAATGAAAATTCTGTCATCATTTACTGAACCTGTTGTCATTTTAAACCTGTGTGATTTTCTTGCTTCTGCAGAACACAAAAGAAGACATTTAGAAAAATGGCGGTAACCATAAACCGTCGGTCCCCATTGACTTCTTTGGACACAAAACCAATGCAAGTCGATGGAAACCAACAGTTTTCTACTACCAATTTTTTTTTATATATCTTCTTTTGTGTTCTGCGGAAGAAAGAAAGCAATACAGGTTTGAAATGACAAGAGGATGAGTAAATGATGACAGAATTTGTATTTTTGGGTGAACTTTAACATCACTTTAAGATCTGTGCCTATAGAGAATGTGAAGCTGACGTCACGCCCTATGTTGCATGTTGCGCCGCCATCTTGGGAGGATCATACTCCACTGCTATTATTGTTTTAATATGTACCGTTACTTGTTTTGTTTGATATATGGAGAAATCGAAAGTGAAAGAACCATGGGCTTTTCCTGAACGACTCGTAATGCTATTGCAGTTTTTTAACACAGCAAGACCGACCTACCATAGTTATAATTAAGCTAGAAAAACAAAACACTGCATTGAACGCACTAGCAGCCATCCTCCCAAGATGGCGCAACATTCAGCGCGGCGTGACGTCGAATAACAAGCTCTATAAAGAAAGATACTTTTTTCAGTTTCACTTCAATTTTAAAAATCTAATTTTTGCTTTTTTTCATTGATATGGTTGCTGTCAGGCAGAAACCTTGTATCTCCATTTTTTTCATAAATCATTACTATTGGTCACTGTTTTGTTTGTAAGTTTTGCAAATATTTAACCATTGAAAAGTTTTAAAAAGAGTCAGTGATTTAGATATTTAATACCATGTTTATACCATATCCTGCAAAGTTGTGGTTTTCAAAATACATGGTTTCAACCCAACAGCGTCAATATGTTCCTGTTGCTCATCAGGTAAACACGGTGCAAGCCACACCAGGGTCACAGATACAAATACAGGAATCCCAGGAAACATAAATACTGACCAAATGTTTACTTTGCATTAACAGTCTATGGATAAAACTGTCTGTCAAATGCGTACATATAAAAAAACATGTGACGGCAGACCACACCGGAATGTTGGCAGAGTTGTGTTAAACCGAGGAAGAGGTCATGATGAAATCTCTTACCCTGACATGTTCGTCCGTCAAATTCAAATCCGCTTTCACACTGACAGCGATGGCTTCCGGGCAGGTTGACGCATTGAGAGTGATCGCCACATGAATTCAGACCTTCTGCACACTCATCAACATCTACAATTAAAAAGAAAGCATTTAGTTACGGTCCAGTATTTTTTGAGACCATGGGAATGCCTAAAGCTGTCTGAGGTGTCCAACAAGCACGTCTTCAGGTGCTGGAGAGATAAACCATGCCCGGAGATGCTGACATTTGTGATGACAGAAAGACGCAGCGGGGGTCTCGTGTCTGTCGGTGTGCGTGAGAACAGGCCCGAGGCTCGGGTGGGTTAGTGGGCTGGTCAGCAGGAGACCTGGTTTTGATCATTGCTAATTACAGGGAGGGTAAAAAACCCACAACACCCCCCCCACCCGTTTTTCATTCGTGTTTTTTCTCTGCTCTCTTTCCTGACCCCCTTTATTATCTTCTCTAGACGGAGAAGTTGAGACAGGTGATGAAATTATCCTCTAATAGGAACATTCTGGCTCTAAACACACTCACGGCCACACGTAACCAAACACATTGCCCTTGAGTGTACAGATAGAGAATCTAATCTATACTCTTTAAAGGTGCTTCAAAAGGTTCTTCTTTTGGTTCCATAAAGAACCTTTAACATCTGAAGAACCTTTCTGTTTTACAAAAGGTTCTTTATGGCGAAAAAAGGTTCTTCAGATTATAAAAAAGTGTGTTTTCTACGGCATCGCTGTGACCTTTATTTTTAAGAGTGTATTTCAGTAGTGATTTGTTATAAAAACTGTAAAAAACTTAAATGTTTATTCCTTATTTATCAAATGTAAATAATCTAAAAGCCTATGCATATAATTAACAATTGTAAAAATAAATTATATTTATTTTATATTTGTAAAAAAATGATGTAGTTTTTTGTTTATTTAATGTAAATTTTAAGTATTTCATGTTGATCTTTATTGTCTTTAATATTTTAGTTATATCTATTAAACTCAGATTTCAGTAAAGCTTTAAACATTGTATAAAAGTAAACATTATATCAGCCATTTAAAAGACAATATTGGTCAATCATTATTAATGTTTTAATAAATCTTTTCAGTTATATTAAAACTATATATTCCCAGTATTGTTACCAATATTCAAGATTCTACATTTTTATTTGTCACATACACAGCTACAGTACATAAGTAAAGTAACTTGTGAAATGAAGTCTGGCTAACTCTATAACTATTTCAAAAATTAAATAAATTATACATAAATGATATATACTGTATATGAAAAATATTCCTAAACACATTGATTTACAACAACAGATCCTTTTGACTGAATCATTAAATTGCATAAATAATGTTTCAAAATTATTGTTATAAAAAATACATACATCGGAAATAAGTGATAATATAAAATCATACTTTTATATATTTAAGTAACTTATTGAATGTGAGCTCTGTCATGATCTCAACAGGTTGAGCTGAGACAAAAGACAGATCTAAAACAGGAACAATGAACACATTTGTGTTTTGATCTCACTTCTTTTTTGGCGACCAGGTGTGATTTTCCATTTATTTTCAATCAAGGAAACATCATAGGGCCTAAACGCCCCGCCCAACAAACAGCTGAGGATGTGGTCACTTCTCGTGTGCCACAGCGACGTCTTTGTTTGTGTCTAGCCCTTCGTGTCATATGGCTCTGTATCAGTGGGAGGGAATAGATGAGAGACATGAGACCGAGAAAAGACCCTGGGTTTCCTCCACTTTGTGTCTGACTCATCGGATGACAAACGGCTGGCCGTTCTAATGTACGGCGGTGATGACCCCACTCATGCTCAAACCGTAGTGTTGATGTTACGCAGATGCGCGGCTGTAATGATGGTGTGGTGCTGGGTTGTTCCCAAAACACTCCAGACCCTCAACATTTTACACACTGTCAAGCACCAGAACTTGAATTTACAGCTTATGCGTGTGTGTTCGGGAAGAAGGAAGATAAAAAGAAGATATTTACATCTTACCGTAACAGTTGCGACCATCTCCTATGTAACCCGTGGCGCACTGGCACGTGAACAGCTGTCCCTCGCCCGGCACGCACTGCGCTGTTGTGTCACAGTCATGGTTTCCGGTGTAACATGGGTTTAGGTTTTCTGGCTCTGGGTCTCCAGCTGTGCAAATGGAGAAACAGTAAGTAAGTAAAATTTAGACATCGCTGAGTAGTACACACGCACAAACTATAGCGTGCCTGTAGATTATTTCTGACAACAATCAAAAGAAACCGACAAGAACAGTTACTTGGCTAAACTTGCCTCTCCAATATTTTGAATATAGACTGTGATACCAAGCTCAACCGCTAGATATCAATGTACCATACGGTTTGTTTAAATGCGACCGAACTACAGGACCCATTCAACAAATTTTGTAATTTAATAAAATGTATTATTTAATCAAATGAACATTCGACAATCGTGTATTTAATACAATTATTATACAGTGAAATAATAATACAAATGAATATTAAATAAAATATAAATAGTTATATTATTAGACATTAGCCAAAGATAAGCCGGAAGTTAACCATCGGCTATTTTTCTTACTATGCTAGTCAATGGTGGCCAAGAACTGTTTGGTTACAAGCATTCATCCAAATATCTTCCTGTGTTCATCACAACAAAGAAATGTATACACATTTGAAACAACTTGAGGGTGAGTATATGAAGACACAATTTTCATTTTTGGGTGAACTATTCCTTTAAGATGCCGGTCTTCACTACAACAATGGGGAACACGCACTGGAAATATGACTCACAATGCATGTTTGTGTGAGTCACTCCAGCTGTCACAGAATCCCCCAAAAAGAAAAAAAACACTGAGGGAAAACTAACGGACGCTGAAATATCAAGACCAGACATGATCCGAGTGATGTTATGGAACCGCAGACGGCTTGCAGACACTGAGTAATGTGTGTAAATGCTCATTCACGTGTTAACATATGGAGAGGTGTGAACCCGTTGCTGCAAATGGTCAATCCTTTCTCAAATGACCTTGGGGGTCAAAGCACTTGACCTGGAAAACACAACACCTTTCTAAAAAGAGTCGTAAAACTGAAGGTGTTTCACTAACCATTAGGACAGACCACCAAGTGCACGGCATTACAAGACAGACGACATTACAGAACGTCTTCTACCGTGCCCATACGGACCAGCATGAGGGATCCATTGAAGAGACCCTTGGGCCATCCTGACTGCCTCCACCCCCCCGAACGCCTACGCATCACACATTAAAAACGTCTTGATTGACTCACCTCAGGCCAGAGACCAATTTGGCCAATTATAAAAGGCAGACAGGAAGACTTTTGTTTGAGCGAGAGAGAATGAGAGAGACGGTCCCCTTTAAAGTGACTCCACAGGGGAGGGGGAAGGTGGAGAAAAACCCGAAGACAAACGTTGCCAAAGTGGGCAGGAGGGGGGTCCCTGGTTCTTTTAACTTGGTGCTAATTAAAGGGACAGCGATAGACCTGTGGGGCGGAGCTCTGGGTAAGACAAGACTTTGAGGGGAACGATGGGGGAAGACAAACCAGGTGCGAAACTGCTGTCACGAGCAGAACAAAACCCACACGATAATCTTTTGTTAGTAGGTGTTTAGGGCCAAAATTTTCTTTTTAATATAGTGAAACCTTCTTGTGAGAACATTTGAAGTTGTGACCAATGCTAAAAAAGGCCATTACAAATACCGCAACACATACTGCAAATACCACACATCACCAGTGTAACCGAATATAGTCTGAATACGGTTTTAAACATGACAACAGCTGCTTTAGACTCTCAACATCTCAGACCTTTAAATAACAGCTGATCAGAAATGACTGTGAGGCTGGTCCTAATAGCATACTTACACACTATGCATACTATTTTATGTATATTCTGCACAGTATTTCAACTTTTCTTTATGTATATTAATAGCAAGATGGTTTTATATATTAGTGTGTTTTGTTTGTCTATGAATAGTAAAGCCTGAGATTCCCATACTGTATATGGTGATAAGCCAGTGGTCCCTACAAGAGAAATGGATTAAAAACATGCAAAATGAAGCTTATTCGAACACGTAAAAATGTAAAAGGGTTTCTGTGAGGGTGTGGTTGGAAGTAGAGAACAGAAAACACCATTCGTTCAGTATAAAAACAATAGAAGTCTATGGCAAGTCCCTACAAAGATACCAAAACAAACCGTGTGTGTATTAAGGGAGAAAGAAGTGGGCAAAACCTCACAATTACGTTTGTTTGTAAAAAATAGTATTTATAGCTGTGTATGAAAACAATCTATGGAATATGTGTGTTTACATATTGAAGGCATAGTTACCCCAAAAAATGAAAATTCTGTCATGAAATACTCAACCTCAACTTGTTCCTCTGATGTTTACATTTCTTTGTCCTGTTGAACAAATTTCTGGGGCACCATTGACTACCATTAAAGGTTCCCTAGAACGGCTGCTTTCCTAAATTCTTCAAAATATGTTCTCTTGCGTGTTCAACAGATCAACAAAAATATATACGCAACAATTCTTTCTACTATGGTAGTCAATGGTGCCCCAGAAAAAACATTCTTCTAAATATCTGTATGAAATGTATACACCTTTGGAACAATTTGAGGGGGAGTCATTTATTAGTAAATAATAAGCTGGTGTGGTATTGCATTCCCAGCAACATAACCACTTCAACAGGACTATAAGGACATCTCAAGGTGATGTATACCAGCGTGTGAATGTGATCCATGAATGTACCTCGCGCTAATCTAACATCCTTGTCATCAGATCTGATGAAGTGTCACCACTTTCCTAATTACATTACTAAATGTCAATCTCACACAGACAGTGACAGCTGTGTTGTCCGGTCAGTGTGGAAGGAGATGCATGGATCTCTTGGGTGAAGGGATTCCGGGGTGTTTTACGTTTCCCACAAAATCACTCGGTAACTATTCCTCCAAAATTGCAAATCGTCATAAGGGAATACTAAGAGAGCAAAACAATAACAGCTGGAGGAGATTGTACATTCCAATTTGCATTCATGTCACAAACAACTTTTCTTAAGTCGAGTCGATGGACTTCGAATATTGAAGACATGATGGTGCAGTCCTTTCGCTTCACAACCAAGGAAAGGAAGGTCATATCAGGTTTTGAGGACTGAGTCATGTGATCCGAAGGTCCTAGGATACGATCTTATTCTGCCTACAAACTAGATACAAACAGCTGGGGATATGCTCATCCCAGCCTCACTTATCATCTTAAAGTCAACATCTACAGCAACAGCCAGGAACCGCGCGGTCATACAAACCACAAAGCTGTCCCATTAAACCCTCTCTCGGGAACAACGCTGCCTTACAAGGACATAAAATCACAGTTTAAAATAGAAACCTTTGATTTATTCCATAAGGGAACTCGCAGGATTAAAGGGGTTTCTTACTAACATCGGCTCCATAAAATACTACAAGCCCAACAGTGGTTTCACTTCAGACACGCAGTTCATTTTAAGTGCAGTCGCTCCGCTGGGTCTAATGCCAGGTGGTGGTAGAAAGCAGCAGGTGGTTCAGGGTGGTTCTCCTATTTGCATGATGGGATTTGAGCCAAATATAAGCCCTGTGTGAAACCCAGACGTCTCATTGCTATGTCTATCAGCGAGTTAATAAAGAAACTATGCCAAAAATGAGGGGCGGTATAAACGAAGGAAGAGGCCATATGCAAGGGGGCATCCGCCGTGTAAAGAGCTCCATTTCGTTTAAATGAGGATATTGTAGATTTCACACAGGCAAAAACAGAAATCTAAGAAGCCAACACGTGATTTTTACACTGGAAAATGTTAATACGGTGTTATTGTAATCGTGGGATCTACTGTTCCATGTTTTACGTGATTCATAAATAAATCTGGGTTAATAATTCAGGCTAAGGGAATCCACCCAAAAGTGAAAAGTCTCTCACAATTTGTGTATGACATGTCTGATATATATGAAACACAGATGAAAATTTTTATTTGTCAAACAAAGTTTGGTATAGAAATATGCATCGCTTTAGATCCATAGGTGCCCTAATGTTGACACTTCAAAAAGCACTCGCATAAGTAAACCAAACAACTGAAGCAGGTTATTTAATGTCATTTGAAGTGAATTGATAGGTTTAGGGTTAGGGTTAGGCTTATTTGTGGAATTTGTTCATTGGTTGTTTTATATTTCATTTCAAAGTTCAGTTATAGTTAATTTATATCCATATCTTATGTAAGGAATAATTGACGACGGGCCGCTTCGCGTCGTGGCCGCATTACCACCTCGGGGTGTGCATTAACTTTCCAATAATTGAATAATTTCGCTTATACCACAGTTACCACACCACAGACCATTGTTTAATTTCAAACCTGCATGTTTGCGGTAATGTGACAGAAAAGCCAGTGATAATAAATGATTTATTCCTCGTATTGTTTCTATCTCCAGCAGTAAAAAGAATCACGCTAACTTTTGAAAGAGTAGGTCTATCAAATAAAATTTGTTATCAGTTTAAACAGCATGAAGAGGAAAACGAACCAGTAGGCTATCAGTGTTTGCTAATGCATTTTGTTTTTCTATTTAGTTATTTGATTTATTTGATTTCAGTATATCTATTCCTTGTTTTTGAAATGCTTTCTTTATTGAAAAGAAAAGGCACACGTTTCCATTAACAGTAAAGTTTGACATTATAAATGTCAGATCAAGCGCAGGGTGCTGTGTGCGGTGATGGAAATGATATGGAACTGTAATGTGGATGTACACAGTGTGCATTTAACTGAAAGTTAATGCATACCCATAGAAAGTTTGTCAACCAATCAGTTTGAAGCATTCAACAGCCCCGTGGTATAATGTTTATCAATTGTATTAAATTAAATTAAACTACTCAACGGTTATTGATTCTTTGTGGAGGTCTACCGAAAGTTAAGTTTGGGCCACATAACCTCTTTCTACTTTCTACATAACGTTTGTTTATGTTGTTGCCGCATCAATAAAAATACTCTTTGTGTTCAGCCGAAGAAAGGAAGTCATAGTCATATGCCATTAGGGTGAGTCATTTTTATATTTAGTGAAACTGTTCCTTTAAAATTGCTCTTTTTTTCCTTTCTCTGTGGGAAAACATTCAAAAAGTTCTGATACTATTAAGTCATCACTATAAAAGCAT
Source organism: Triplophysa siluroides (assembly GCA_006030095.1). NCBI lineage: Eukaryota > Metazoa > Chordata > Actinopteri > Cypriniformes > Nemacheilidae > Triplophysa > Triplophysa siluroides. The sequence continues at coordinate 1,991,225 of VCII01000226.1, read as the reverse complement.
CATTCAGGTTGTTTTATAATAGAAACGTTAAAGCGGTACTTCAGCCAAGAAACGAAATTTCCCCATGTTTTACTCGGCCTCAAGGTGAATGTGACTTTCTTCTTGAAGAATAAGTTAACCAGAGGCTTGTTTTTCCGGCAAATGATGCCGGCGTGTCGAACGCGCTATTTTTCGTTTTGTTCCAATAGGATGCCGTCTCCTTAGTGCGGGAGCTTTCGTCACCGTCGTTTGCCGGAAAAACAAGCCTCTGGTTCACGCGCAGCAGAGGGATAACGGAAGCCAGACATTATCATTAATAGCTTTGTCAATATGGATATTTCTCTTAAACAAACGCATCGTTTCGCTTCAGTAGATCTTTGTTAAGACCACGGAGCCGTGTCGAGCAGTTCTTTGATCGTTGGATGCACTTTTTGGAGCTTTTAAAAATATCCCCGATTCACTCCCATTCTACCGCTTGTAAGAAAAAGGATGCGTGGTATTTTAACTCCGACTGCATTATACTTCAAGAAGAAAGTAATATTTAATTAGGATGCCTTGAGGGTGAGAAAAAAACAGGGTGAAGTATCCCTTTAACCAGTCAGCTGGGGACACATCCCAAACACAACATTTAATAACAGTTATTCTTGTCTTTTCTGCAGGACGTTTATACCCAGAGACTGTGTTGCACACCTACCTCCAACAGGGCCGATCTTGTTGGTGATGGCGTATCGAAGGATCCGCTCCTCTTTGACGAACATAACAAATATGCGTTCTATTCTCAACTCTTGTGTCTGGAGACGGCTGCGGGGTCCGTGACTGCAGTCTCTGTACGTGATGTTCTGTTTGACCTGGAGAGAGAAGGTCTCTGCTCCATTCTCAGCAGAAACGACCGTGAACCCACGCACCGACGATGAGGTTATCACTGTACATGGAAAAAAAATGACGGCAAATTACACGCATAATTTGTTGCCATTGTATGGGCTTCAATTGAGGTTATTATAGTGTACTAAAACATATTTATTGAAGTCAAATAAAATATTGGCCTGAACATTATCTGAAAGATTTTACTGGATTTAATTAGAAATTCAGAAATAAACTGAAATAAGTTTAGGTTAAGGCACTAAAGTTATTGACAGAAAATAAAAACTAAATGTATTAATTAATCTAATATATAAAAATAAAACAAATAGATAATAAAATGACAAAAGCACATAGCTACAAATTAAACAAAAATGAAGATAAAAATAATAAACAGTTAATAAACTGAAATAAAACTGAAAACAAATCTACACTGACTGTGGCTCCAATATAATGCCCACGAAAACATGTTGTTGAGACTTGGTACATGACCACATTCAAAAAAATTATTTAGGGTGCACCAACTTCAGACAGAGTTTCCTATGAAAGGAAATACAGCAGACAGGAAAAGTAGCCTGTGTTTTTTTTTCAATGTCATTCTTACAGGCTAGACATCTGGCTTCCGACAGCCGATTGACCGAATACAGATTTATAGATCTGTCATCATTCCTTATAACTCAACAGCAGTAACGCATAATAAAAGTGCTAATTTGTGCTTCTCAAGCAGAAAATGACTTACATGAAGGATAATACTGATAAGTGTCTTTAAATGGCTCCATCTGCACGGTGGAACCAGGAGGGATGAAAGGTACGCTGCCATCTAAATGAGTGTCCACACTGAGGTAGTTCTGGTTGTCCAAACCCGTGGCCGTCTGGACGATGCTGAGACGCTGGTTACCGGGATAGAAAGTCACGTCGGCTCTCCGAGTGAATTCAGCACCTGTGAAAAAAATCGTGCTTTTATGGCTTTTACGTTTAATGGTGCTTTGAGCTCACAGTATCGCACATTAAACAGCAAACAAATTTTAAGCTGTGAAATAACATCCAGATGGTGGTTACGAGGCTCGTTGTGGTGCTTGATGAACATTTGGTTTCTCCAAAAGGAAAAAATATACAAAGTGCAAACACAGAGCACCTGACTTAAATTAGGGATAGGTGCTTAAAATCTCTCGGCAGGAGGCCATATGTTGAACAAACAGGCAACATCATAAAAGAGGCAGAAGATGAGATCACGATGGCCTCACCGGTGATACCGAAGCCATTAAGGCTGTTAGGCAGCTCCAGGGCAAAGAGCCAACCGAACAGACCTCCGATGGGGGCCACGGGCATGAGGGCCCACCCCACCGGCTCTGGGACCTCACTGATGGCGGTGTACGCCCGTCCGTCGCCCACCACGATGTAGGCGTGCAGGTCGATGCTGTCCAGCTGCACCGGAGTGCCGCCCACCGTCAAGCTCCCCCTGACCTTTCCATTCACTCGATGAGGTGCACCTGAAAAGATGAAGCCAAATGGATGCATTAAACTTTGAATTAAACCATTATGTGACGACATTACTCTGTGATTTTAAGACTACCCATGAACGGTGGAAATGTGTATATATTTATAATGTAATGTTAATATAAAGTTGAGAAAATGTTGCCAGAACGTTTGTTTTGGGGTAAACTATCCTCAGCGGTTTGAATATTTCTGACCCACAGAGAAAATGGCAAGACTGTCATGTCGGAAATCTGTCATGCCAGGTTCTCCCTCTCCACCACCCTTCTCTCTCTCTCTCTCCCTTATCACACAAAGCTCCTACTGTACACACGCATATCTGACAGCTGATGAAGCTTTTCCACTGAATATTTTCTCTCCGACACAAATGTCTGTCATTCAGCACACCCAGCCAGACGCAACACTTTGGAACGGGGCTCGAAGTTTCTTTCACAAACAGGCTTTGAATGGTTCTTAACAGGTACATTACAGTCGAGCGTGGCCGATGTGATGTCACGGCCTGTTCCCGAAACCTCATACGGGCCGCTGAAAGATTCGCGAGGGAATTCCTGCCAGAACGTTTTTTAAAACCCAAGTATTTCCTCCCACAAAATCTGTGTGGCAACCTCAGCCAGTATAAAAACAGACTGTGGAATTAGTTGCGGGTGTCTTGCGCCACAGTAAGTTAACAGGAATGTTCGCCAATTACAGACAGTTAGCAGCCACACGGCACGCAAATGCTGCTGTCGGTAAAGGTCGAGGTTTTGAGGTGCGACACGCAGCTCAATGGTGCGAATCTGACAGGAAATAACTGCGTATCGAACCAGATTTAAGCCTATGTCAAATCAACATTTTATCTGCAAAATCTGCATTTTATCCCTAAAATAACTTTTTGGAAGGATCATACATTCCTAGAATTGCTGCTTTTTTGGTGATCGTACATTCCCAGAGGTTTTTCCCAAAGTTCACACATTTTAATGCACTTACCGTTTGGCAGGCAGTGTCGGCCGTTGCCGTAAAATCCTGAGTTGCAGTGACAGCAGAAGCCGGTGGAATAATCCGTACAGTGTGCATTCTGACTGCATTGCGTTTGGAAGCGTTCGCAGGTTTCCTTATTATCGGTGGAGTAGTGAATCACTGCAGATACAAAAGTATTTCTATCAAGTAGATTATATAAATCGTTTATTCGGCTTAGAATAAATTATAGATTACATTCTCATACTTTTAAATTCCAAATGCACATGAGGTCTTACCTCCAGAGTCAAAGTCGACTTTCTCCTCAACGCTGAACACCTGACCACCCGAGGGGTGTGGTGGGACGTCCTTCAAGCGGTTCGGGTACACCTGCAGGATGGCGTGCTTCGGGAGCGGCCGCAGCGGCTGGATCACGTCCTCCAAGGGGAAATGACGGGGTTCCGGCTGAGGAACATCTCCTGGACCAGAAACCGAAGGCTGAAGGGGCAAATTATTAAGGGACGTCTGCTGGTTGTGACCCTCCAAAACAGACGAGTCCTGCTCTGGTTCGATAAACTCTGTGGTGATGGAGTCCTGGAAGTCTGGATCTACTTGATATTCGTCTTCATCTGTGTACTCTTCATCAGGCGACTGGACAGTCATAAACGGGGAAACCGTGGTTAAGATGTGACCTGCGGCCTCATCTTGTGGAAGAACAATGTTTTGGAAAGATTCGCTGTTTCCAATGTGAAAAAGCCAAACTCCTGGCGTTCCTGTATTTCCCTTCCTAAGAAGAGTTGTTTTGAGATAGAAATATGTTTAAATGTAGGCACTGTTGTAGTTTCTGGATATAAATATGGCATTTAAAATTCAGGATCACTTACTGACAAAGGTTCTTGATGGACTGCTCATTGCTGGTGACGCTGAAGTACGGACCCTCCTGTCGTGAGAAGATGAAATAGGACGTCTCTCCTCTGCAGAAGCCCACACGGGCTGGAAGCTCAATTTCAACATTGTATGATTCTTTGGGTCGAGTCCCAAAAAACTGCAATCCATCCTCAGGGTAAAGGAAAAGAGCGTATGTATCCTTCTCATTGTATGCAATAACCGCTTGGAATGTGTTCATCTATAAGAATAAAAAGAGAAGAGCATCACTCTACAAAAGTCTATTTAAGCAAACCCTCCTTCATTTATCTGAGACCAAGTTGGGATAAGCAGTGTTAGTACATTTTTATACAAAACTTGAAACATAAACTGTCAGGGAATGAATTTGTTACCAATATATTGAACCATCAGTTTATATTTTCTTGACATCAGAAACATATCAGTCGATACACATTTTCTATTTAAAAAAGGGAATATACAGGCATAATGGATGTGACAAAAAGGACTCTGTTTCTGAGAGACGACATTTGTAAAACAAATAGAGAAAGGATGGCTCTTGTAGTAATTACATTATCATTTTTCATGTTCCCATTTATGAGAAAAATGGACCGTTATGGATGTGACAATTCTGAAAGCGGCACTTACCTGACTATAGAAAAAACCTTGCATTCAACATTAAAATTGCTTTAAAACTTTAAGAGAGGACTTAAAGCAGGGGTGTCCGATCTCCGAATTACGCTTGTTTAGACAAAGTCGGGCCGAGTACCAAAACAACCTTGTAGCCAATCAGCAGTAAGGTGCACAGGACGGACATTATTCGAGCCGAGCGCTGACGAAAGCGAAAGATGGGGACACCCCGCCTTTAAATGACTACTAGTCTTAACATACTTTTCTTCCATAATGTTAAATAATATCGAAATGTATTTACTGGGAACAGGATGGGTGGCCTCAATAGGACAAATAATTAAGATAAGGGTATGAAAATATGATAGTGTTGGTCACGTCAATCAACATTTGTTTCAGAGGCGTAGCGTATCTAAAACCATTACAGAAACAAATTTACATGCATGAATTTGGCATACATCCAAAGGCTTTTATCCCAAAGTGACCCACAGTGCGGTCAAGCTATGCAATGTTTGTACCGTTAAATGCAATGCTCTACAAAATACAGGAACACAAAAACAAAACTATTTTGAAATAATATTTGTAAATAATCTGTATATTTTATACATTCTGTGGGTGACAAAAAGACAACTTTCTAGTAGGCTTTTCAGCACAAATATCAAAAGATGCCCCCACACCCCCCTCCCCCGTCTCACACGTACACACACAGAGGATGTGTGTGAAATTCCTCTCCTCTGTTTAGCACTCCAAGTTGTCCCTGAGTTGGAGCTATCACCTCCGCTAATAACCGACACCCAACCCATTCCTCAAATCTGTCTTACAGAGAGCCCCGGGCCGCCTAATACCAGCCCACCTCGACACCGCCCAATCCCCTCACCCAACACTACAGCTTCAAATAATTGCAGAAACACGACCATAAACAAGATTGTTTAAAGATGTTATAGTAGGAAAAAATGAAGGACCCACTGAACCAGGCTAAGCTCAGTCTATAAGGATATGAGACCAATTATTCATTCAAAAAAACACAGGGCACACAAACACAAGTTTTCCACCATGAGGACCTCCCGAACTTATCCAAAATCTCCACGGAGAGACCGACCGGAAGCATAGTAAATCAACTCGAGGATGTGCTTTCTACAAACAACCCCTGTGGCTTAAATCTTTTGCTGCAATCAAGTGAAATTCAGTAAGCAAACATTGCGTAAGAGGGTAAACACTGTTGAGATCATGCAGAGCGGCAGGACTCTTGAGTCAGGGAGAATGACTGGGGTTTGACTGCCCATTGGGAGTCCAATCCAGTTGAGCCAATTGGTCACAGTTATTAAGTCTGCTTTGGGAATCTCCACAGATTTATAACAGTCTTGTGCTTCGATTAATAGTTCACCCCAAAATAAAACTTCCGTATAGGAGATATTTGTAGAAATGTCTCAGTCGTTTTGTGCCCATACAATGGAAGTAAATGAGAGGTGATGTTGTTTGGTTATCAACGGTCTTCAAAATATCTTCTTTTGGGTTCTGCAGAAGAAAGTCAATCATACAGGTTTGGAGTAACATGAGGGTGAGTAAATGATAACAGAATTTTCGTGTTAGGGTGAACTATCCCTTTAAATGTTTACATCCCAAAATGCACATCGTGAATTTGGTGAGTAATCTAGATAATGTTCTGGACTGGATTATGATATGTGCATTCAGGAAAAAAACTTGAGACTTTATGAAACTTAAAAAAAATAGTGTGTTTCTGGAACCAATGATTAACAAATTACAATATTTTAGGAACCCTGCAGCTGTCTCTCGACAGCGGACTGGACGAGAGAGCCAAACATACACCAGTAAAGAAAAGCTCTTTCATGAATAGCCATTAGAAAACACCAGTGACCATCAGCATGTGTTTTTTACATCTCAAACACACACAGACCTCTTTATACTGCTGCCTGGACTTAAAGGAACAGTGTCTGAAATTTAGCGGCATCTAGTGGTGAGGTTGCAAATTGCAACCAACGGCTCACTCCACCGCTCCCTTTCGAAGCACTATTGTGGCTCACACAGGACTAAGGTCGTCACGTTTTCACTTCTTTGTCGAAGAAGATAACAAAGTTACGAAACGCGCTCTGAAGAGCAGTTTGTCCCTTTAGGGCTACTGTAGAAAACAATATGGCGAATGCCATGTAAGGGGACCCGCGGTGTATGTAGATAGAAATAGCTCATTCCAAGTTAAAAAAAACAACGTAGCGCTTCTTAATGTAAGTTCTTTATACACCTCTGTATATTATATTGCATTTCTGTCAATAGATCCTCCAAAAAAATCACACATTGGACCTTTAATAAAACAACATCAACAAAACTATTTCTTTTAACATATGGTGTTAAAATGAGAAATTTCAAAGAAGACCAGCGGTTCACTATGCAAAGTAAAATTTGAATATAACCAATTAAATAGATTTTTATTAACCATTATGTATTAGAGGACAACTACCCTGATGATTTGTCTGCACATGGTCACATTCTATTTATTATTAAGACTTGCATAATTGAAAAAGAAGAGAAATCCTCAAACACAAGTTTATGTGAATTGCGGGTGAAATGGAAGGCTGAGGGGTTTTGGACACAGATTAACCGGTATTAGGAGACGTATTGTATGTTTATGCCCTCCAGGTTTAAGATTAGATTAGAAGAGTGGAACCAAATTGGGACGACAACAGATGACCAGCTTTGATAACCTCTGCCCTAAAGGGGGATCAGGGTAATGCCAGACCTTCAGGGTCACATTTGGTCTCACTCCATGAAGATGTCTTACCCGATTGGATGGGCTGGAGCTGCGGGAAACTTCCTCGTAAGCGGACACGTTCTCCCAGGTGGCGATGAAGGCATGGTTAGGGGTAAAGACTGCGCCTGGAAAGCCCTTTTTTACATCCGCTTTCACCCGCTCCAGCACGGTAGGGGACTCCGTCTGCCTGTAGTAGATGGATCCTTTTCCCTTACTGGTGTCAATGTCAGCCAGGAAAGGGGCGATGACAGGGAAGTCTGTGGGGATGCCGTCATCTACATACTGCTTCTCCATGGGAAGATCCGAGGTTGAGATGATTCCATTGGTGGCCAACTGGAAGCAGCCAAATAAAACAATTCAAAGAAAACATGAATCAGATTCATAATAGAGAGCTTGAAATGGAAAGTTCCTAAATAAATCACTATAACACTTACGTTTCTAAGTTCGGAAATAAACAAAATTCGTATTACTTTTAGATCAAAACTAAAATATACAAAATATGGTGGTTGTTTAGTATTAATATCTCTCTATATGTATCTATAAAGTCACACCCTCTCTCTCTCTCTCTCTCTCTCTCTCTCTTGCTATATACAAAATTATATGATATAGATAAAAATAAACATTTTATGAGCTTTTCTCCACATTTACAACACTGCAGAAGATTAAAACCCACATAGAAAACCATACATGTACTTACATATAAATTGTCAAAGGACGCCTCATAGAAATACATAGGTTTGGTCAGAAATATCACATTGGAGGTCTCATCGTCCCCTTCTTGCAGAATAACATCGCCGTAAAACTGCCCATAGGGATACATGTCCTGTCTTTCAATGGCTGTAACATGATGAAGCGTCCAGGAAAGTTGTAGAAAGAGCAGCGCTATTCTTTCCCAGGTCATTGTAACTAGCAGCCACACATTCAGCGGACAGTATGAATGAGTGTCGCTGGGATGTTGGGAATGAAGGTGGGAAGTTTCGGACCAAGGCCCTGGCATCGTTAAAAGGGAGGGATGTGGGAGGTCGCGGAGACGGTGATTGGCTACAATCGGGAGGTACACTGGACACCGTCTGGATTTAATTACATTTAGAAGATTAAGATATTTGAGAAATAATCTCGGTAAATTGGAATAAATATAAATAAATTGGTAACACTTTACAATAATGTGCTATTAGTTAACATTAGTAAATGCATTTGCTAACATTAGCTAACAATGAACAATTTCGTTTATCGGCATTTATTAATGCTTGTTAATGTCATTTCAGCTATTCACTAATGTTGACAACAGTTAACGGTGACGACATTTGATTTTAATAATGTATTAGTAAATGCTGAAATTAATTAACATGTATTAATATTGATAAATGCTGTAGAAGTATTGATCATTGTTAGTTCATGTTAGCTTATGCATTAACTACTTGTTAGCAAATAGGCTAGCACATTATTGTAAAGTCTTACCAATAATTCTTCATTATTATTGTTATTAATAATAATTCAACAATAATTCAGCCTGAAAATAAGAACCCCAGAGTTCGCTTTTGAGGTCTATAAAAAAGTTGAGTAGACATTGTCATCAATACACTCATTTAATGGAAATTACTCATTTACATCCTTATTGTTTATTGTATCGATATTGTCAAGATAAAATATCCTGGTTTTTCTTCTTACAATCCCTAAATGTTGTTCTCCCGTGTTTGTTTTTACAGTCCAATTCCATTTTAACTCTTCTTTGTGTATTTTGTAGTTGTTCATTGATTTAAAGAGAGCAAATGGATGACAACAAAATACGTGCAAAAATCACCAGGCCTAAACATCTTAGTGAATAGTGAATACTCAGAAACTGATCATTCTCACAAAATTTACCTTTTAACTCAAATATCGTTTTTCTGCCGCAGATGCAAAGATTTTACGTCTTTGTGGTGCCATCTTGTGGTCATTCGAATATTTGTCATTTCAGTTGGGGAAAAGATTAAATAATGCCAAATAAACATATGCACCTCGGGTATACTCAATGTCCACGATAAGAGAAATATTCGCAAAATTATACTTTATATAAGAGATTCGATCGAAGGAACAAGTTGTAGTTCGCATACAACGTCAAAACAAAATCATGTGTCAATCGGCCGGTTCTTTGGTGAACATAACGCATGCGCAAACTGAACCCTAATGTGTTTGGTTCCAAAATAAAAAAACTCCCGTTTTTAGAATTGTTCAAAAATCATGTTTTTTTATTGTAAAATTTATATCAATCAAACCGCAGTTGGTTTGTTTTGATTTAAGCCATAATAACTAAAAAACACAACCAACTAAACACAATAAAAACACGGTAACATAATAACAAAATAAAGAACATCATTTTTGAAATTTGCAGAAAACCGAGTTATCTCATTTTGGAACCAAACTCTTAATTTAGTCTGTCACTTATTAACTTCATCTGTGAATTTAACTTTAGTGTTTCTCATTGTACCGTTTATGAAGTATACCAACAAAACAAGCACGCATGACAGCCACTTCATTCATATTCACGAATGATAGGGCTATAAATTCTTGCGTTCGACTACGATTGCAACTCCCTAAATTGCTAAAAATGTCAAAATCCTGCATTATTCAGTAAAAAAAAACATTAGCCGGGAAGTAACCGAATACGCTTCCGGTCGAGAATCGCATCAGATGGGCTGTGTCCGAAATAGCCCCCTATACCCTAGTGCACTAATTGATGGGACATTTTTGTGGTGTACGAATTCATAGTGGACCTTATTGAGTGCACTCATTCAATCCCATGATGATTTATCATACTATCGAGTGTACAACAGATGTACACTCACGGCTATCGCGTGAATTATCGCGTCTGAGTGAATTCCCCGCGTCTCGGCAAATACGGCGCCCGCAGCGTTTCCGGTGTCCGAATTTACTCACTCGTTTTCACCCGCTGCTAAAAGTGGTTTATTTAAGTGAACTAATGTAGGGAATAGTGTGAATGAGGGTGTAGTGGGCGAATTCGGACACAGCCATGGACTTCGGTATCCCATGAAGCCACGAGGGCTGAGGAGCGTTAAATTTAAAAAGTAAAAAAACAGAAATGCCTTGAAACTTTGAGATATGCTATTTTCAAGTGTATCGATATGCTCCATTATTACCTAACGTTACGTGTTTAATTACACCTCAGTAAATATATTTGCGATCTCGTAGTACAATACATACGGGTCACATAATTCAAACATGGCAGACGACGTCAGGTGTGTAATCTTTTTTTTGGGGTAATGTATTTATAACACACACATACGCACAAGTTGTACACAATAATATCGACGTCATATGTATTAGAATGGGTTTGCTGGCACGCGATTTGTAATCCAAAGGTTTTGATGTTGACTAGCGTTTATTAAGGGCAGATTTGCTCTAAACCAATATTACTAAATTAAAGCATTAAATATTAAGAATGACAGTATAAAGACGCAAACTTCTTTAGTTGACAAAGTAGCTCGTTGTTTGACCTCTAGAGGGCGCAGGAGCAAAGCAAATCTCATCAAATACCGGGCCGGAAAAAGACAAATGATGAGTTATTTTCCGTTGACAGGATTCATTTGAAAGAATGTTTCTTGAGAAACAACTTGTATGTCTCCTTGACAGGCATCATTTAACCGACGAAAATTACACGAAAAGGTGTGTTGCTTCGTACTAATGAAGCAATTTAAAAAAAAAGTAGAACAATAGGGAATTTATTTATCAAATCATCATCAAATTCACCAATGTTAGTTATTAGAAAAGAAAATAGCAATTGTAAATGTATTTAGTCAAAATTATGTTCACCAAACCACAAAACATGCTTTGCATAAGTAAATGAGGCAAGAAATCCTCTGGCTAAACAGACGTGTAGAGACTTGTTATGGTCGGTCCGTTCTGTACGGTCTCAGCTATGTGTCTCTTGAATCACTGTCTACAAAAGCGTTTAAGTTTTTAAAAGTGTTTACCTAGTTTAAGTCCACTTTCGTATTTGTAAAACAAATATGAAATATTTTTTTATATTTATAATTGGATAGTAACCCTTTAACAAATCCAACTGAATTGGGACCCGCAAAGATATATCTTTACAATTACACCACATGGTTTAGCCTATTATTCTGCCCTTCTAGCTGTTCATCATGATAATCTGATAATACGTGGCAATTTTGTCATTTTATCTTGTGTAATCCTTCAAATACATATTAAGATCATTTTAATATCTTTGAGCAATGTAACACATTTTATTAGGCTTTGACGCGCATACAGCATAAGGGGCTGTGTCATCCCAAACGACGGAATGTCAATGTCAACAAAACATTTTAAACGGCAAAGTTTTCAAGAAGTTTCGTCTGTTGCGTGTGTGGTGTCGAGGGTGTGGCGTCAACTCAATGACGTTGTTTCTTCAGTAAACTTCAGCAAAGGAACTCGCGGCGCGCACTAGCAGCGCATTCTCCCACCGCCTCTCTACGAGCACGAGACAAGCCAACGAGTGTGGATTTCTGGAAAGGAAAATGCTCAGATTAAGTCAATGCCTTTACTTTGGTGTGCAAGTGAACGAGAAATGACCAATGCGCAACGCACGGATAAGGAAAAACGCTTTTCACGAACAGTAGTTTAAGCATTGGGGACGCGTTGGACTCGGTGCGTTCAAGCTCTACACTTCATCGGCATGTGCGTTTTCTGGGAATCGAACCCACGGCAGTTACGCTGCTAGCGCGAAGACCTACCCATTGCTAGAGGAACACTTTCCGTGTGGTATTCTCGTAAACATGCCGACGTAAAGTTGTTTAAGAAAACCTTTCTTGGAGAGCTTTAGTGGTGTTCATGCGCACTTCAGAAATGACTGCCCCATCTCCCAGGTTTGACGACACCTGCAACACCACATATCACTTGAAGCAAAACGGGGGACCGGCTATCAGTGCCATAATGTTCGCGGCTGGATTGCTCGGGAATCTGGTCGCCTTGGTTCTCCTGGAGTGCCGCCGGAGGAAAGAGAGAAACCGACAGCGCCAGTCGCTCTTCCATCTCTTGGTGACCACATTGGTCGTTACGGATCTTTTGGGGACGTGTTTGGTCAGCCCCCTTGTGCAAACCGCATATTTTACTAACACCACATTGGTCGGGTTGAGTAAAAATCGGGAGGTGTGTAATTATTTCGCATTCGCCATGACTTTCCTCAGTCTGTCGACACTTTCTATCCTCCTCGCCATGGCGCTGGAGAGGTGCCTCTCCATCGGGTACCCGTACTTCTATGGAAGCCATGTCACCAAGCGCTGCGGATACATCACCATCCCTTCTATATATTCGGTGTGCTTTACATTCTGTTTAATGCCTTTCGCAGGCTTTGGGCAATATGTCCAGCATTGTCCTGGGACGTGGTGTTTTATTGCCGTCGATTCTGATGGTCAGAAGGGCAGGGCGTTCGCCAACGTTTACGCCACGGCGATGCTTCTTATCATTACTTGTACAGTGGCGTGCAACTGTTTCGTAGTTTATAATCTGGTGTTGATGTACCGGAGGCGCAAACACAACCGAGGATCCGTGCACACTCGGAGTAAAAGTGACAGGAGATACTTTTCATGGGCAGAGGAGGTGGAACATCTCATACTTCTGGTCTTCATGACAGTCATATTTGTCATTTGCTCCCTGCCATTAATGGTAAGATTCGTACATACATTTAAGAAAACTAAAATATGACAGATGCTGGGTATAAAAGCGATGGCATTGGTTGTGAATTTACTGGAGTATTGGGGAAATGTAATTTGCATTATGGTAAATAAATTATACCTTGGCTATTTATAAACCTGCAAACATTCATTCACAATTAAATGGTGCATTTATGATATTTAAAATATGCAAATTAACAAACTTAAACATTAAAGACAAAACCCAAAATGTGGTGTGTTATAGTTACTGACAGTAACATAAAAGGTCTTTTATATGAGGTACAATTTATGAGCTACTTTTCTGAATATTTCCCCCAAAATATCATTTATATATAATAGGCATTATTTATTAAAAGCAATGTGAAGTTGAAACTACATGCCAAAGCATTTGATTCCTTTCATGAATAGCCATTAGAAAGGAGACAATATTGCTTATTAATCTGACTTGAATTGATCCCTTCAAAAAAACCATGAGTGCCATGTTGGTTTCATTTAGACGTTGTCCAGAAGCAAACAGGAGGATTAGGGGAGCTTCCATTTAATATGAACAAGCCATTTGAAGCTTATGTTACGAAGCAAGGTCATATTAGGGTTTCCAAGTAACCACAGGTTTTGAAAAAGGTTATAATGGTCTAAAAGGGTCATAAAAATGATTGGAGAAGCCGGCACGCGTAGTAAGACATTGCATGGCAAATTCATAATGCGTGCATGAAAGCATTTAGAAGCAGAACATTACAGGGAATTACGCACAGAGCTTACCAAGATCTTGTGTTTCTGTGCAACAAACACAGGACCATAGTGGCACGTGACATGAAACCGCTAACATGATCATCTCGTGAGCTTCCAACAACAAGTACTTTCATTTTTAGAGTGTTAGAGCTGCAGTGTGGGTTTTGTCCAGACACAATGATCAGTTCTTGTTTTTATTTGGTAACACTGTGTGCTGACACCAGACACGTATTCTTCACCCATCGCTTGCACTTCAGTGGTCTGGAACAACAGCACCCATGTTAATAATTTAAACATTAATAGTAGGTAAGATGATATTAAAGTATTTGATAGTTAAGCATACATGACTGGTTTACAGTTCACTGCACCGTTTTGTTGCTTTCCCTGGTTTAAAATGAATTTATTCCGTGCAGTTGAATTTCACCATTTGCAAGTAATCATTTTCAATCCCAGCAGGCCACTGACAAGAGAATGTGAAGGATGATACTAAGTAAACTTATAGTGGTAGTTCCGGTATCGCCAACGGCAAATTCACAGTTCCAAACCACAGGACTTTGTTTTGCCCAGACAATTGTCACAATTATTAAATAATCGTCTCATCGCAATTATTTGACATAATCACAATTATTTCAGATAACCGCAATTGTTGTGAATTCTTAGAAAACAATGGTGATGTGCAGTATCTGCAGCATTTTACATCCATCATCCTTGCGGTGCACTCACTGTTACATTCAAATGACATTTCTCCATCATTTGAGTTGTATCAGATTTGTGTTTATTTGTGTTGTTAAAGTGTTTCCAGACTTGCTGCATGTTCACAGCAAGACGACACCATTCTCATATCTGAGTGCTCAAAACAGTCTTTTCTGTTAAGGTCACATGTAGTAAATGTTACATTTTTAGAGGATATATTATTGAATAATTTAATTGTCATTCATGTGTTATCACCATCAAGTCAACCACCATTCACTTAATTGCATCCTCATCAAATCAGTGAAAGTGAACGGGGACTTTCGGTCTAATATATCTTGTTTATCAGCTTCCTTTGTGTTCTGTGAAAGAAAGTCAGATATATTTAAGTTAAGGGTGACAGAATGTTTATTTTTGGGTAAACGGTCCCTTCAATGATGGAAGTTACCATAAATCTCCAGTCTGGTGAAAGGCAATGCATGATTTGTTTCATAAGAATTTCGTAATTCATTCTTGCAACAGATCTTTCTATGAGAAATCAGTTTCTTGATCATAACTTTGTAGATTCAACCTGGATTTAATACATTGTTCACATATATACAAAAAACTACATATACTGCATATGAAGTTCAGATTTTAAATGAAATTTCTTGAACAATACAAAACATTTGGAACTGTTTGTGACGTCACAGCCAGCTCAGGTGCATGTTGTCACGAAAACAAAAATTGGACATACCAAATTCTAAGAAAAAAGACTTTAAGGGGAAGTAAACACTTTAAGATAAACTTTAGACTTTGAAAAGTAAACACTTTCCTTAAACGTTTAACATAGGAAATTGGGCAGAAAATGTATGATCTGATATAAGTTTTATCTTAACAGTATCTTGTATTATCTTTACAGATCTGTTAATCTAGTTGATTTGATTGATAAAAATGATGAAAATCGGTGGCACGTGTTAAATATGTGATTTTTTCTGAATGATCTTTCTTCTCTTTTTGTAGATCCGTGTATACATCAATTCAACTGTCCCCAAATCCTTGGGTAACCAAAGGACTGATCTTATAGCTCTGCGTTTCCTCTCGGTCAACTCCATCATTGACCCCTGGGTGTTTATCTTTCTCAGACCCTCCGTCATACGCTTCATTTGGGGGGCGCTGTGTAAGACCTCCTACATCCCCTCCAGAAACTCCTTGTTCCAAACGTCCATCACCAAGAATCCGGCAGGCCAGATCGAGCTGCTGCAACCCAGTTCCACGTCTGTGGAGAACACTCATCTCCACAAATCCGTTCAGATGGTTTGACGCATTGAGGACATGAGGTGATTTAGTGATGACAGAGAACCTACAACAGAGATCGGATCTGTGTATCCGGAACAGTTCTTAGCAGGACTGTTTACCATTCCAAGACCGTTCTGGTGTCTAAATATGGGATTTGAATCCCCCTGAGGTTGTTTGTGATGGGAGATAAACACAACTGTAAGGTCAGATGGATGCCTTATGTTCCTACAACCACTACAAGAATCGTTTTGAGACCAAGGACCTTGCAAACTGTGACCGATTTTCAAAAGTGTTTTCAGGGCGTTGTTTTATAAGTTTTGGACTGTCTGTTACAGTTTTATGACCTGAAGCTATTATTTCACCATCATTGCTCATTCATGTTACTTAGCTGCTGTTATGGTTTACGAGGTCAAATGTTAAGTGGCACATTGTCCCATGCGGTCTGTCACATTGGATGTGTCATTCAGCGAATCATGATGTGGTTTCCTGTTGAGCAGTTGCATAAATTTCAGTGTTCTGGAACACACACTTGTAGTGGCTATCTGTTCGTATTTATATCAACAAGCACTATTTATTATTCTTTAATGTATGTTTATACAACAGTAAAATAGTGACACATCTCTGGCTTCAAATGCAGGCTGCCAGGATGGTAATGAATTATTTCTTTCATGTGAAAGATTATCGCTGTAGAAAATGTTTATGTTTTTGATTCTACAAACATGACGTGTGCGGGTGGTGTACAGTAGCTGTAAATAACTTAAAGGCCTGTTTTATGGTGTGTGGATATTTGTTTTCTTCGCCTTTGAAGATATTGAATGCACTGACTTGTAAAATAACGTGACGTGTTGTGTCTGTACATGTCGTACATAGTTAAAGAATGTATTGCGTTGCATCTTCTATTACTTTGAGCTAATAGAAGTATCTTGCTGTATTCAATCGTAAAGCAAAAATGTAAAGCTAAGTGAAAGTTGACACTAAAATGAAAATTCTGTCATCATTTACTCACCCTCTTGTCATTTCAAACCTTTATGACTTTCTTTATTCCACAGAACACAAAAGAGGATATTTTGAAGAAAGTTGCTTAATGAACAGTATTGGCCCCCATTCACTTCTATTGAATGGACACAAAACCAATGCAAGTGAATGGGGGCCAGTAACCGACATTCTTCAAAATATCTTCTTTTGTGTTCTGCAAAAGAAAGAATGTCATACAGGTTTGATGAGGGTGAGTAAATACATTTTTATTTTTATTTTTGGGTGAACTATCACAAGACACTGAAGAATATCATAATGTCATAATTCTCAGACATTTTGCTGCAATCAGACAATCTGATTCAAGGGCTTTGCAGTGTTTTTTGCAAAATCAGACATGGAATTCACACAGGAATACGAATAAAGTGAATGCCGGTCAACACAACTTGACCTGACTGACATTCTCATTGGTCAATGGATGTCTATGTCAGAGTGTTGCCGTTAAAGTTATGATATTTAAAAGTTAAAACATTGCATCACATCACAGAGCATTTATTTTTATTTATCCCCATTTAATTTTTTTTCAGAAGCAGTGAAATCTGTAAAGGCATCCATAGTCCTCATCAAATACATGTGGCTCAGTCAGAGCATAAGACTTAAGACCAACCCTATATCGTGCACAAAAATAATCATTCTATTTTCTCAGGCAGTCTGATGAAAGTAATTACTTGTAATTTAAATTCACTTAGCTGGAGCAGAGAAGATCAATACAACATTGTGCTTGTGAGAACGTGGGGTTTTTGGGAGGCATATGTAGTATAAGAACATGCGAATGTTTAGACAACATCGCAGGGTCTGATGGTCATGACACTGGCCCTATGGGACTGTGGGAAGCAGGACAGAGATCTTGATCTGGCTTGGCTTCATTTGGAGCAAACTCAAGCAAACCTCAGTTGTCATGGTGACGTTAATGGCACAGAAACCACAGCTACCCGTCATGCTATCATACGAGATGTCACGAGAGCTGTAATGTTCAGTGGTCCGTTCAGATTTGGGACAAGAGAACTAACAGAGGTGTCGGGGAATATACATTGCTCTGCTGTTGCTTTGTGCTTCTCAGCTTCAGTATTCATGTAGTTCCAGATGTATATTTTCAGGTACTTAAAAAATGAAATAGACAAAAATGAAATAAAAAAATGTAAATTCATTTTAAATAATTAAAATGAAAATAAATGTTCATATATTGTGAGATTATACAGCTCTAAAAATTAATGGAATAATTGATGAGAATGTTGATATTGCAAACTTTGACTTTTGACTCGGGGGTCTGAGCAAATCTCAGCATAGCTATTACTCACTTTCACTGCTATTTATTTTCTGTTCGTTAGATGTATGTTTTATTGTCATATGTTTGTCATACATCAGTGAGGAGCAGTGCTCCTAATTTGACAGAAAGCTTCTCTGTGATTTCTTTTCTCTTTAGAGAGTTAACGGTCTAACCTAAAGAGGCTTTTTATCTCCTGAAGTACAGACACAATGAGGTGTCGGTTTGATTTGTTTCTGTGTTTTCCAGGATGTATGTTTATTTGCCCGTGGCCTGTGCAGTGACTTTATAATGATGTTCTAGTATGTGTGCAGAATGTCTATTGATCTAGTCCATCGATTCAGAATGCCATTTTCGCAGCCTTAATATCTCATTGAAATGGCTACACAAGCTGTTTCAGAGTTGATACGGTTGTATACCTGCTAATCTAATGAACCATATGCAGATACTGTGGTCATGACCTGTGGACATCTTGTTATGTGTAGGTAAATTGCATGTGAAAGATCAGTTTAAATAAACCGGTACGAATCTAATGACAATATCCTGAGCTTCATTTATTTGACTTGTTTATTGTAAATTGGGTGACTTAATGGGGCACCGCTGATTAGGGTTGTCACAATATATATGACAGTTTAGTGCCAGTATTTGGTTGACACTTCAACATAGATGATGGTTTTGCACACCATTGGCATTTTGCCTTAGAAGCCACAAATTCTCTGCCTCCCTACTTATATATCATGTCATTCTTTGGCCAATACAAGGGCCCAGTTGCGGTGCGTCTTAACAACTAAAAAGTAATTAACTACTAGTTACTAATTACATATTCAACAGTGTAATTAGATTACTGTACAAATGACTCTCTCCGAAAAGTATTTAATTCCTTATTACTTTCTATATCCTACATCAACCTTGATTAGTTAAGTGATTCAAGGATAGACATGAAACAGCTCTTTTAATTCATTCCAATAAATAATATAAAACTACATAAAGTAGTATTATTAACTGACCAAAGTATTACAAATGTGAGAATAATAAATTAAAGCACGGATTTTAAAGTTAGACTTTGAATTTTGATGTCAATTCCACTATTGCACACACAAATATTACACAAAGTGTTTAGTTTAATTACATCAGCTGTAATTCAATTACAGAAACAAATTTGAGTAATCCCTTACTTAATTTTTTTAAAGGAAAAGTAATTTAATTACAGTAACTAATTACTTAGTAACTAGTTACACCCAACACTGCTAGCAATTAGTTAAAACTTAACTTCTTAAGTCTAAGCAGTTTATGCAACCGACCCTAGGTAACAAAAAATACTATTATTATACAATTATTATTATTAATAATAATTTCACTGATATCACGATAATATTGTTATTGTGAATTATTTTGGGCACGATCATGTGGACTATCTGATATTGTGACAGCCCAACCTTATATATAATAATTGGGCTATTAATAATAAAAAATAGGATCAGGTCATATTTAACCCCAAAATGTAAATAAATATTTTGCATATATTTTTTGTTTATGTAGTGTAATATTTCATTCAAAGTATTTATATTTAATGTTGTAGTGCCATGCATTTATGCCAATTTAAATTAAATCTTACGATTATTTCTTATCAAATTTGTATTTTAATTGAATTGTAATTAAAATATAGGTTTGACCGTATCAAATTTTGCGGATTGCTCCCTGAACTCTCTGTAAGTCGCTTTGGATAAGCTAAATGACCAAATGTTAATGTTTAAAAGTTGAAATTGCTTAATTTTTCTTTTTCTTTTCATTTTGGGGTGAAATTAAATGTGACCTGGTCATGTTTTATGCAAATAATCCAATTCCACAAATGATAATGAATGTTATCATAATTATCATGCATGAATGATGATAATGAAGACTTGATGATAAGAAGATTCTTGCAGCAGCGGTTCATTAAATCTCACAGAAGATTTCAATGTAATCATATAAAATAGATTTATAAAACAAATAACTTCGACCCAAAGACAGGATCCATCTCTGTTTATTTCAGTGAGCCATGAGGTTATCTCGAAGCTCTCTGTCCAGGACACCAGCAGATGACTGGCAGGAAACAGCAGGAAACAGCTGCTCATCTCATGGGAGATAGCTGATGCCACCTGTCACTGAAGAACCATCATCATGCATTACAAAAAACACATCTGTGACACATACACAGACAGACACTCAATCCTGTATTTCTCCCACAGGGCAAAGAATTCAATTTATTCAGAGATATCTGGTGCTCTGTAAAGTTAATACGGAGTAAAATGAGGACATTTGTCAAGCAACACCCTAAATTTACTGGTCTTCAAAGAAGACTTTTGTCCCTTTTGCCATTTATTTACCATCTCCAAGTATGCACTTGGACGAAAAAAAAAACATTTTCAACCGATACTGGTATTGGCTAGTTTACTGCAGTTGCAGTTCAGGTTATTTTGAACAAGACTTGGTTTTGAGCATCAATAAAAGAGAAGCTGTATGTTTTATATTCCTTAGAGACGCCATTAAATGTTTTGTCAAAAACAATTCTTTTCTGTGTTGACATGTTGAAACAGGAAGCTGTGGTAAAAGTCTTAAATTATAGTCACAGACTTTTGATTTCATGCTAGTGCTTATTGGTCACAGCTGGTAGAGGCATTTTTATTTTAAATCCTTATTTAATGAGTTGAATTCTTGTTATTTTTAGAAAGACTGTGAATTGTGTTCAGTTTACACTAAAAGTTATTTATTTATTATTATTATGCATATTATTATTATTTTTGATTTACTTTTTTGCGTAGAACTATGCTTGCCTGTTTTTTTCATCTGAATTAATGTATGGTTATAAATCTTATTTACATACATAGACATCAAAGGGGTCTTTTCTTCCTTGAGAAAATGTGCCCTTTTTCTGAGGATCTTTTTAATGAACCATACGTATATATATGTGTGCGTGTTTCTGTTTGCGCACAGCGTTAAAAAAATCTGAATGTTGGGTCGGGAAATGTTAAAAGACTGTCAAGTTCCGATGCCTTTCTCCCCTCACGTCTCTGCGCAGGTGCGGTGCGCACGCGCTCAGCGCCGCAGTCAGTCAGTAAAGACTCATGATCGGGACATAGCAGACAGAGAACCGCAGAAGTGAAGCCCCCCTATTCCAGTTGTTTTTGTCTTGGTGTGCGGTGAGTGATGATACAAAATAATATTAAACTACCAGTGCCTCGAATTTACAGCGAATTATCCAAAAAATAAAAGCAAAATATGAGAAACTTGTCTTGCTACTCATGAGCTAACATGTAATAAGTTAGCTAAAGCTTAGCTTACGCAGCTTTACCCAAATCTGATTCGCGAGATCCACTTCCCTGCCAACCAAGTTTAGCCCTGACTCTAATAAAACACACCTGAACACTCATAACCAAGAGCTTCATTCAGATTTATTGTGTTAAGTACAGCGAGAGACGTTTAAGTGCAGATTTGTCCGTATGTTTACAGTCGCTCTCGCGGTATTTTACTGACATATGCCGATCGATCTGCGCACAGCGCCGCATAAAGACCTTGATTAAGCTCGTTCGAGTGTGTTTTACGGCAGAAAAGTGGATCTAAGGAGCTATATTTGAATAACACTGAGCTAAATGCAGCATACAGGCTAACTTAATCTAAAAACGACGCTGAGTACAGTAAAGTTAACAGTGTCATCAAAATCGACACATGCATATCATGCAAATCAGGCATTAAGTAATTCAAATGAGATCATTTTCATACATATGATGCAAGGCATCGCAGATGAATAGGATAAACAAAATAACTAAACCACAGAACTTCCCCAGTTATTAGTTAATGACTTATATCAAGAGTATTTTCCCTTTAAATGTTGTTAAAATATGCATATAGCTGGTTTTGGTTCATTTAAAAGAAATCTACAGACGCAAACAGACAGTAGGCTTTAAACAAACACCTTAATTTGTATTTTTATAATTTTGCAATAGAAGAAATGTAAAGAAAAGCAATGTATACCACAATCTCAAAATTGAACACTGCATGAAGTGTCCTGCCTGAAAGGGGTCGAATGACATAATTAAAAACATGATGAACTTGTGTTTATGGTGTAATAAAATGTGTTTTATGGTTTAAAAAACTCATTATCTTTTACATACTGTACATTATTGCAGCTCCGCTATGCCCCGCCTTTCTAAAACGCTTGGATTTAAACAAAACTCATCGCTTTGAAAAGCGCGGTGTGCTGTGATTAGCCAGTTGCCCCATTGTGATTGGCTGAATATCTCAAGCGTGTGGCGGAAATGTTACGCCCCGGACGACCGATTGTCGGAGACGTTTCGCGTTATAACAGTTGCAAAAGCAGTACACTAATAACAG
Organism: Triplophysa siluroides; assembly: GCA_006030095.1. NCBI lineage: Eukaryota > Metazoa > Chordata > Actinopteri > Cypriniformes > Nemacheilidae > Triplophysa > Triplophysa siluroides. Next base: position 1,968,655 of record VCII01000226.1, on the reverse strand, counting down.
CAGTGTCAGATTAAATAATGACACGAGCGGATGAATGCATTCCTATGTACCTCTCCTTTGTGCTGTCATTTATTCTAAAAATATTGAAACTAGTAGCATAGAAAACATGCGCACTTTGGCTTAGTTTCCTTGTTGTTATTCTTGTCATAAAATTGGTGAATGCTAAAGAAGACCATGGTCTCTATTTGAACTGACTATTTTGTAGACATCTGTTGAAAATGAAACAACATGACACGGTTGGGTGTGTGAGAGGGAATTAAAATAAATTGGTAAGTTAAGAGTTTTGTTAGTATATATTACGTTTAGAAAAATAAATAAATATGAGAAGTGCCCTTTTTTCCACTTGAGCCCCTGCCCCTTAAAATGTTTGTGCACGTCCCTGATGACATCATCCTGCATCTAGCCTTCCATTATATCTGTTTCATTTAGAAAACCAACTATGAATGGATGCATTTTGATGATAGTTCCTCGACCTTTAAACAAATAAGGCTGATTGGACATAACGTGATGTATGTCAGGATTAGTGCATATACGGGAAGACATAAACTCATATCTGAATGGCTCTGGCCAAGCAAAGCTTTGGAATTCCCACCCCCAAAATGCTATGAACATTTTCTTAGTAATTCTGGAAGGCTTACGGGAGAAGCATAAACCTCAAGAGAGGCCAGCTCAGCCTCGCTGGTTATATGAAGACTTGAGATTGGCAGAGGACGATGGAGAATTTTAATGTGCGTTACGTGACGGAAGCGGAAAGTGATGATCTTCATATGAATCACAGATGGAGACAAATTGAGCGTGTGACTTGATTTGCAGTCACACAAACATTCACTATAAGAAGCAGGGGACGATGGATAAAGATGATGTTAAATGATGTTCATCCCCAGGGATAATTCACACCCCAAATTGAAAATGTTTACTCATTCTCATGACATTTCAAACCTATATGACTTTCTAGTGCAGAACACAAAAAAAGATAAAGTTGGTAACCAAACATCATTGTCCCCCATTGACTTTGACACAAAACGACACTGTTTATACTATTTTAAAAAAGCCAACCTGTTTTTCTTTCTTTACTATTATTCACAACTAATATGCAAAGCATTTTAACGTCAACGTCACGCATTTCACTTTGAAGTGATGGAGCTTCTGTTGACAGCTCCGCAGGCTGGATGATTTGAAAACCTTCAGAAGAAACCCTGAGCTCTATCCTTTGTTGACAACCTGCACTTCTTAAAAGAGAACAACACATAACCAGTATGTCCAACGATTCCATACACATCTCGCTCACTGGCACATAAACATAAGGGTTAGTATCAGTAAACATGGTCAATAGTTACTTGCATAAGCAGCAGATTGAAATGGAGGGTTATGTAACTGTTGGACAAGGTAATGAAAACAAAGAGCGCAATAACAATGTTGATACCTCAAGATGGAAGCACTTTTGAGTCTGCTTGGACAGATTAACTTTATTTGTTTTTATAACCAGGACCATCAGGAGTGGGGGTGTATAGTGCATTTCAGCACAGCGTACCAAACTACAGAACACGTCTCATTGTAGAAATTTGGTTTTTCAACCATGAAGTATGTTTTTTCTACACATAGGGGTGGTTTCCAGGACAGGGTTTAGTAATAGTCCCAGACTAACTTAAAGTTTGAGGTGTCTTGATTGAAAACAACTTCCAATGACATATGCTGAAATATATCAGTGCCATTGTATTGTCTTAAGATGCGCACAAGTAATGTTTTTTTGTAAAGTATGTTTTTAAAGACGACCTAAATATCCTTATTTAACTAAGGCCTAGTCCTGGCTTAAGCTAAATCCTGTCCGGGAAACCGCACGATACTGCATATATTTTAAGTGAAGGTCTACAAGTCTTAAAAGTCTATGACTCTTATTTAAAGGGATGGTTTACCCAAAAATTCTTTCATTATTTTCTCAACATCATTTCATTCCAAACCGGCATGACATTTCTTTAGCAGCACATAAAAGAAGATATTTTAAAGAATGTTGGTAACCAAACAACATCGACTTAACATTGACCTCCCTTGACTTCCATTGTATGGACAGAAAACCACGGAGACATTTCTCAAAATAATTCCATAAACCTACAAAATATTTTTTTTATGTGAAGCGTCATACAAGGATACAATTATGATGAATGAAATAAAATGAAAATTAAACATTTAACACTCTGACTTTGCGTTTCTGATAAACCAAAAGCATTCTGGGACATTTTAACACCTTTGTACAAAAAGCCATATCCTCCATTGATGCACACAAGAAAACTCTGAAAACATTTTATTTTATACAAAAGAAAATCAGTTTCTGGTCTCAGACGTTTAGACGCCAGTGTGTAGTGACACAGGTCTGTCTTCATTTATCTTCACTTTTACTGTTTGTGGTTTTATCTAAATCCTTAACAATTTTCACTCTTTTTGTTTTGCTTTCTAGGGGGAGAGTTAATTGTTCTCATATGTAGACATTCTTGTCTTTTGTTAAATCACAGATAGTGATACATTTTCCACTTACGACTCAAAATACCCTGTGCATTTCCCCACACACATAAAAAGCCTCCCTCGTCCATTGATGTTGTGATGTGATGCTAAACAATATATGTCAGGACTCCAACTGTTGTTACATAACATATCAACACTGACCTTTACCTGTCCCTAAGGGTGCCACGTGTTTGTTAATAATACACAACCCGCGTTATTTTTAACAGTTTGTGACCTCTCTGCAGTAGGTTGGAATTGGACAAAGGGCTATAATTCTTAAATGACCGATGGCACACTGGCCTCTATACACCATTGGCCTGGAGCAGGAGAGCTCTAAAGCCAGTGAACGAAATAAAACCTGCACAGATGGAGAATATGGACACATCCATATAAATAAAAGATTTGATCAACTGTCAATAGTTATGCTGCCATGTCTATATTGCAATTACTAATGCTATGACATTATATACTTTATATTACATTATATACACTTTTATCCAAAGCAACTTACAAACAAAAGAGCATTTTGTCAATGAGCTAATAATCAGTGAAGTTGAGGTTATAGGAAAAGATATACAACATAAAATATTTTATTTAATATATCTAAACACAGTATGACATAAAAAATACATAGCAAACAATAGTAATATACAGAAACAGAGTTGGATTAGGGAAAAGCTGACCGCTCAGCCTGATCTCTCAAGACTTCGTAACGGTTTTAATGAGTTGGTTAATCTGTACGATGCGAACCTACGATTAGTAGAAAAAAGCAACACTGAAGCCCCACCCCTATCCCAATCCTCACTTGGATCACTGCAGATCCCACTAAAACATTTGAATGAGGTCACAAAAATTCTGACAAAAACACCAACTGGATTTCATGAGAATTCGTAACTAGTTTATGAGGTGGCAAATTTTTACGAATTCATACGATGTGCATCGTACAAAAACGTACGATTGTTAGGAAAAGGAATACTGAAGCCCCTACCCTAACTCCACCCCTCAACCTAACGTCACTGGCAGGAAAGCAAAGCGTTCTAAAACATACAAATGAGATCGTATACGAATTAGCCATCTCGTAAAAAAGTTTCGAATTCCTGTGAGATAGTGTTGGATGTTAAGGGTAGGTCAGGTTACACATTACTGTTACATTTACTTATACTTGTAGTATGTTAAACTGTTTATTGGTGGACAATAAAACATTTCAAAGGAATTCGTAATTCTATTTGACAAGGTTTCTGACGAAGCCCCACTCCTTAACCTATTAGTCACAGACGCAAATGAGATCAAACAAATTCGCAAATTAACCACCAAAATAGTTACAAATTGCTGTGAGATTGGGTTGGAATATCAGAATTATCAGGGGGTGGGCTCTTTTGACTGGGGCCAAAAGACAAACAGGCTGTATCAAGTACCCCGGTAACCCCGGTGTCCTGGCCAGATTCCCTCCAATGGCCCTTGTCGATCATGGCCTTCTAATATTCCCCACCCTCTGAATCTCTCTCCTCTCCACCGATAGCTATTGTGTGGTGAGCGCACTGGCGCCGTTGTACTGTGGCTGCCGTCGCATCATCCAAGTGGATGCTGCACACTGGTGGTGGGTGAGGAGAGAGTGACCCCCTAATATGATTGTAAAGCGCTTTGGGTGTACAGCAATACACAATAAAGCGCTATATAAATGCCTCATTCATTCATACCCACAATACCTTAGCAACTAGAGAAAAACACACTCAGTGTAAACAACATCTGAAACTGACCTGTGTGCTTTTTGGATGAAGTCAACAGTAAACATCAAATGTTACTTTTGTTATCTTTAAAAGTTACAACACGATTCCCATGTGAAGTTTTGGACTTAGGATATCAGGTCTGTCGGGCCTTGTAAATACCTCCCTGGCCCTGCCAATCTTCACCGGTCTCTAGGGCAGTGGTTCTCAAACTTTTTTTGTTGTAAGGCATTGCTTTATGGCCCCCCAAATAAAGGCTTATGATCTTAAACTTTGAATTTTAATTAAACCATAAAGACATATTCAATTACACAATGCTGGAACATCAATTCTTTCGGTTGGTAGTTTGATTGCACAAAATCTATGATCAATTTCTATATTTCACAAAATGCCACACAAAAACTGTGGTCCCCCATGGACCCAGCCCCCAGTTTGAGAACCACTGCTCTAGGGACACAGACAATCAGTCAGTGTCTTGCATGGAGGAAGCACATGCTGCACAATGAGATACGTGATTTGATAACAACTTTCTCCCTCTTCCCGTGAGGTCTCAAAAGCGGATATCACTCCTCACCCATTGCCCCGAGACTGGGCCAGACTGTTTGTTTCTGAGGCGCAAGACCTATCACCCCAAGGCTGTTTATGCCAGTTGGTACAAAGGTTAGATTTGCAGATTCAGAGCACTAGTATTTTGAATCATGTGGAAATCTTGAATTTGACATCAATGGGATGGAGTCAAACTGACTTTGTGATGGAGAAAAAAATGGTCTGGACATTCCCAATGATTGGGTAAATAAGGATCCAAATCTTAGTGAGGGATAGCTTGTGCAAAAATAAAAAACGTTTTTAACATTCACATATTCTACAGAACACAAAAGAAGATATTTTGAAGAACGTTGGACCCCATTGACTTCCATTGTATAAACACAAAACCACTGAGACGAAATTTCTTCTTCTGTGTTTCACAGAAGAAAGAGTCATAAACAGGTTTTGAACAACATGAGGGTGAATAAATAATGACTGAATGTTTACTTTCGGGTGAACTACTGCTTTAATGTCAACCAAGTAAAAAAATAAATGGCAGCAAAGTTGAGGCATGCAGGTAACAAATACATTTTAATACATGGGAAGATCTCTCTGGAGATTAGGGCCTGTACTTAATTTATGTGGGCATATCGTTCACAAGAAGATAACATCAATGTTGTCCGATGCCCCGATAAGTTCATTTTCATCCACAACCAGATTTGATTTCATTTGTAGGCGGGAGAGTTTTACTCACGGATATATATGCTTCCAACTAATGGCTTACCTCTACATTTCAGATTATTAAGATACACTTCAACTTTTCTACGCATCTAAAAACAGTATTATCTGAGTTATTTAAAGGTTAGACATTTTTTGAGTGTTGAGGATGTGGGTTTTTAAGCAACACCTGAGGAGAAACTCGCTGGCTGCCTAATAACTGTTATTGATCATCACATCCGCATTTTCCTGCGATCATTTATATTTATTGTGTAGTGATTATGGCATTCTGTTACTCATCTGCCCTTCCTCTCTGATCATATTAGTCCAAAGCATCATTATTTAATACTGTAACCCCGTTAATTGCGTTAGAGGAGATCAAGTGAATACTGATGCGAGTGTAATGTTTGCTAATGAGTCACGAATGAAAGATGGAGGGTCTTATGAGTGACAGCTGATGTCAGAGCCCATTGGACATCTACTGTAAATATCCTCTCTGCATAGAAACTGCGTGTCAAAACAATGGCACTAATATATTTTAACATATTTCTGGAAAAGTTATATTCAGCTAAGACAGGTCACACGTTCATTTTAGTATGGGACTAGCTCAAGCCTTTTCCTGCGAAACCGAGCCAATGTCTTATAAATGCTTTCCTTATCAAATTACATTCTTTAATCTTTAAAAAAAAATGATTGCATTTTTTTTTTTATGTTTCACCCTAAAAAATGCGGGGTAGTTTTGAGTAAAACAAGCTTAAACTGGTTTTAAGCTAGAAAAAGTCAATATTCAACCCAGCCATCCATCATTTTCTGAGTAATGCCGATGTAAATATCTGAAATTATTTCCTGTGTCAGAGAGAGAGAACATCTTGGCACATACTGTACATGCAGAAATCCTTTTCAGTTAAAGTTGAAACTTTGTAAACCGGTCTACCAAGTCTGCTTGTAGCTGCACGTAATGTATTTTGCAATCTAAATGAACCAATAAAAAAAATTGTAGGAAAGAAGGATTGCCATCAGACACTCCCCACATACCGACTGCACATGACAAGCTACAAACATCTATTGATGTCATCCGTTTCAAATTTATTATGCCACGTTATCAGGTCTTTAACTCATAAAAACAAATGACCGCATTTTAACTTCCTTAAAATGCTGCTTTCTTTGAAAACGTACTGCTCTTGTAGACTTCAATGTTAAAGGAGCAGGTCACCTTCAAAATGAACATTCTGTCATCATTTACTCACCCTCTTGTCATTTCAAACCTGTATGACATTCTTGCTTGCACAGAACACAAAAGAAGACATATTTGAAGAATGTTGTGAACAGCCCCCCGTTCACTTGCATTGGTTTACAATAGAAGTGAATGGGGGGTTGTATGTTCTATTACCAGCATTTTTTTAAATATCTTCTTTTGTGTTCTGCAAGGTGAATTACTCCTTTAAGCAATAAAAGAGGTTCCTTGAGGCAGCTGCACAGGGAGAATTCTTGTCCATCAAGCTTCATAACAGCCATATTTTTTCTTTACAACCCGAAGACAGCCAGGAAGTGCAGTCGGGGCTTAAAGAAGAATCTTCACTGAAATGTCTTAAAATATTTTCATGAAAAATAACAACATTATTTTTTTTTATATTTTTTATAAAAATTGTTGCTAAAACTAATTGTTAATCCATAGTCAAGTTGATTTTGCTTCCTTGTTAGGATTTGTACACTAATCCACTTCCTCTTGTCTTAAAGATGATGCCACTTTCTTCCCAGATATCATTGCGGCACTTTTTCTTGTTTTTTATTTATAGACTGAATTTTTTATTTATTTACTATGAATCACAAGCTGTTCTGATCCATTCCGCCCTCTAGAGAGGTTTGGTGTGTCAGCACAAGAGCGCTTCCCCACAGAAAACATAGCTCTGAAAAAAAGAAGTACAACATCATTTTGAAACTTAGTTGACAGAGTTTGTGGCCACGGAGTTAACAGCAGCAAAAACGTCCAACGGTAGACTGGAGGAGTGAAACCTTTTGGGGTTAGATGGTGTGATTAAAACGTCATTGAAAAACATGAGAACAACCCCAGCAAACACATTCCGTTTTCACAAAGGAAGTTGCCCAATCTAGAACGTTGTTCACTGCATAAATGTTATATCATTTATTTATACACATGAACACAATCTGCAGGGTGATACAAAAAACATTATGTGAATGTGCAACAAATTCTGCATATCTTTCCGCCTGTCTCAAAATGACCACAGGAAACCCATTACAGATCCATTATAGTAATGGCAACCCTTACAAAAAAGAAGTGTGCTAACATAAGTAATACTTTTAAATAGAAAAACAACAAGTATACTTCAGTCATTTTTTTTATGTACTTCTCAGAAACATACTTAAAAATTAGACAAAGTTTTCTTACACTAAAAGTCCAAGAATATTAGCCTATATTTCAGATTCTCGCTTAATATCTTTAGATCTTAAAAAGTTTGGTACACAGTTTCTGTCATTTTCAGACAAGGTATAGGCTAAGTTTTTGACCTGTGAATCTTCACTAGCCTCGCAAAACCATTCGACGGCTAGTTGCACGTAGCCGCCATATTAGGTTTCCGATCAGCAAGTGTGGGCGGGTCTATTTCCGGTCGTATAACACTGTATGGGAAAATTTTTTAGATAAAAATAAGAAACTGATATATCAGTGATTCAGAAGAAAAACCTCTTTACATTGCCGAGTACTTCGTTAAGCCAACACAACTCGATGAAACAGAAAAAAGGGCCGGACGAACCCCAAATCCAAATCAATGGGCAGCGCTACCACACGATCTCTCAAATGTACTCACTGAAAAATAAAATTGTTGGATTAACATGAAAAAATTATGTACATCGGTTGCACAAAATAAAGTTATGTTCACTCCGCATAATTACATTATGTTCAAGTTGCCAAATGTATGTTTGTTAAACAAACATGATTTCTATATGTTAATGTTTCATACTTTCATTTAACGTTCTCAACATAAATGTTTTAAGTTAACATGACATCAAATGTTCTTTCATCTCTAACAAGATATTAAGTTCACAGAGTTTAACAGAAATTCATATTTTAAAATTGTAACCGCCCAGTACCTAAGCAAAGATAATGCTTTTTCTTAACAATGGTAACCACAAAACTGAAAAATATGAATAAACTCTCCAAAGATTAAACACAACACAATAATTCTTAAAATGCAGTCTTACGCAAAGCATGCTGGGAAACAAATCCTCTGCCTAGTTGTAACAATTATATGTTAACGCAACACAAATCGTTTATGTAGTGCCAACATGAATGGATTAAGTTACATCACTGGACATGATGAACTCCTGTTGTGACCAAATTTTCCAAAATTTGTGTTGATGTAACTTATTTAAATTGATCAGATTGGACAAGCAGCAAGAATCCTTTTTTCAGTGAAAGCATTGCATTCATTTTCTAAACCAAAATCACATCCGGACCATGTGACTTGGATGAAATCCACACTGATGAGGTTCTCAGATTGACCAAGTTACTCTGAATTTGCCTGAAGATCGATATGACAGCTTCTATAAAACATCAGATGGGTCCCTAGTGCATTTTTCTTAAGTAATGTAAATATCGTCTCAAACCAGTTCTTTCAAGACGGCGTGAGACAATTCCACTAAAACCCATCATGAGTTGGCAAGTTTGGCCTTTAGGATGCGACCGTTAATGTACTTCTTAAATATCACAATTAAACTCCAACTTCTTGACGTTTGCCTCTGATCTCAGAACAGACATTTAAACACTGAATCCGTTCGGACAAACAAATATGTGCATTTAAGGGATAGTTCAAAAAAAAAAAAAAATGATTTCATCATTTACTCACTCTCAAAGGACAAGAACACAAAGGACATTTAGAGGGACATTAACAAACAAACAACATTGGCCTCCATTGACTCCCATTGTAAGGACACAAAACCACAGAGACATTTCTCAAAATGTACAAATGTTGAACAACATAAATGAGGGAATTATTGATAACAGATATTTTTTGGGGGGGCGAAATATCCCTTTAAGGGACTCTGTAAGAACGGTGTCTGTTATAGAGAAACCTGACAAAAAACAGACACTATCCGTTCAGCCTTGACTCACGCAGGCCTGGATAATGATGTATATTTGAAGGACTCGCATGCAAAAGAGTGTGACCTGAGCCACACATGCCGATCCCTTGGACTGAGACTTCCTGAAAATGTGGTATTTAAAACCTTTCCCAAACACATCTGCATTAGGTTTTACATGCCAGACGGCACAGAGCAGATGGGTTAGTTAAAAAAATCTCTGTTTGATTTAGAGAGAAGTTTCTTACTTACTGTGACGTAAATTGCACTTAACAATGCAATCCAGCCGTGATTCTTACGCAAGTCTTTCCATTATAGAAACAGCATGGTATTAAAAACACACTTCTCTTCCGTGATTAAAGCAAGATGCCCATGTATGGATCCAATTCCATGTGTACTTCTGTATATGTAATATGAACATAATCGAAAGTTATTCTGTTTTCAAATATAATTTTTATTAAAAAGAAAGTGCTTGACTGGAGAAAGGAAATCATATACATTGAGGACGGCGTTAGAGTTAGAGTCTACAGTTAGAGTATTTTTGGCCTAACTACCCTTTTACGTTTAAAATTCATATACATTTTTTATAAAATTGTTATTCTGAATGACAAAATTTGTATTAAAATATAAACATAATAATTTGATATAAGAACTTGATGAATTGGAAAATACAACAGACAGCAACCAATCCGGATATTCAGATATACTGTATCCACTTTTGTAAAAATATGTATAAACAATAACAGCAGTGTAACACATTGTGGATCAGATAACAAACATTCTGAAAGTGAAATGCTTACATAACACTTCAGCGGCATGAGTCTGGCTCCTGAAAGAGTCTGACTTGACTCTACAGTTCGGAGTGTTCGTGAGGCGCTTGAGGTTTTGGAGATGAATGTGTGGTTTGTGTTTGATTAGGGGTCTTGTCCTGCTCTTTGTGGCCTTCCTTGGCACCGGTCTTCATTTTAGGATCCCTCTGAGATGCGTAACCCGGCGCCTCTTGGTCCATTGTTGCCAAAAAGTCATAAAACGGAACCGGAGGGCTCCATTTTGTGTCAGGTATCACACCTAAGAGTAAAATCATAGTTGAAATGTCACTGCACATCTAAGCATTAAATGCCAATTCCAATGACGCAACACTTTTCTTAATACCACATCGTAGAATAATACTGACGAATTTCTTATAGAGTAAACATTATTTCTTATAACTCTTCGTCATTGGAACAACTTTCTTCTCTAGGACACAAATGAAGAATGTTTATAACCAAACAACATCCCCATTGTATAGACAACATAAACCAAGAGAGATATCTCAAAATATCTTCTTTTGTGTTCCACGGACGAAAGAGTCATAAGCTGGTTTGAATGACACAAAGGTGAATAAATGAAAGCAAAATTTATATTTCTGTGTTTTTTAAGTTTTCACACATCGTTCAAGTAAACGTTCAGTAATACTGCAGAAATAAAAGCAATACAAATGAAGTATAGAATTAAAAGCAGTATCAAGTAAATATTCAGAAACTTGTTTTTGTATGCGTTATATTCCTACCCTAAATAACAATGTGGAAGAAAATCATATGAACGTCGTTGACTCCGGTCAAGTCAGTGTTGCGTGAATGTTCATAAAGAACATCCATCTTAACTTCTAGTAAACACCAAATGGACTGTGTACACCCATCTTATGACAACAACCCAGACACAGTGAGTAAATGATGCTTGATACCAGGAAATGTGAGGTAGGGTTCGCTAATAAAAAGTGACAACAGCTTCCAGATGTCGGTGAATAAAACTAAAAACAGACAATTGCTCACAACCAACATGATGTGAAAGCAAAGGTTTTTCAATTATGACGACACATGTTTCTGGTCTTTGCAAAGTAGTTGCTACATCAGATTGTAAAAGATAATAACAAATTAAAATGTATCTCAAATCTGCTCTACATCATTGCACTGTTGATGTTTATAGTGTGATAATGACCAGCTGACGTCTATTATGTCTTACATGTGCAAGGTTAATGGGGGACGTTAATGGACCTCGAACACTTTTTCTCATGAAGTGACACGTGATGTCCGGTGATGAGAAATCACTGATGTCTGCGGTGTAGTGGGATTAAATGAATCCCCAGTAATGATTCGGCTCGCTGATGAAATCCATAGTAACCATCCAAACAACATTGTTGTTGCTCAGATGACAGGAAAACAGACATCTGGATCATTGAAATCATTTTGAAAATGGGTGTTAATGATTTTAAACACATTTTAGGTGGTGTTTGTTAAAGCAAGCATCAATATTTCTATTGCTCATACTATTAGTTAAGTACATTGCTGTAGCTCACTTGGTAGGGTACTGGTTAGCAACAAAGATCGTGGGTTCAATTTCCAGGGTGCACAAATAAAATTAAGTCACTTTGGATAAAGTTCCACCAAATGCAGAAATGGATTGACTCAGACTCACAATTTAAAATAGGTCTATTTTATTATTCACTTAATTTTTTTTAATATATTTATTATTTCATTTTATTATATATAATTATTTAATGAAGAGTTTGGTTTCAAATTGAGATAACTCCGTTTTAAAAACAATTCTAAAATCATGTTTCTTATTAAGTTACAATGTTTTTATTGTGTTTTATTGTGTTAGTTGACTGTATTTTTTTGGTAATTATGGCTTAAATCAAAACAAACCAACTGCAGTTTGGAATGCACAATAAAAAAAAATGATTTGGAAAAATGTCAAAAACAGAGTTATCTCATTTTGGAACCAAACTCTTCATATATACTTTATTTAAAGTGACACTGGGAAAGGGACCAAAACAATGTTCAAAGATTTATCTCAGAGTCTTTAGACCCAGTAATCAACTTTCCACCCCTTGGAAACAAATTAACCATAGTTGTACCATATTAAAAGTTTAGTTACCACATATTTGCGGTGAACCGATTACTATTTGTATTTCCATAATTTTACCATAAGACCATGGGTAAACTCTGGCTACTATGGTACATTTATGGTTACTAGGTTTAAATACAAATAATGCCAAAAAACAATGGTTTCTATAGTTAAACCTAAGTGGGAACACTCAGACCACCTTCCCAGCATCCGCACTGCAACACCCCGACACCACCCAACATACCATTTCAACTACATGCTTTAAAGAAGAAATTCAGATGATGTTTTCTATTGTCTCTTCATCTGAATGATGATGTATGAAACAAACTTTCTAAGATCAAAATGATTCATCCCTGCTTATACATTTTTCTGACGGTTTGACTAATTTTCCAAAGCTGCTATGTCATGCCAAAATCAAGCCGCCAGTCCCAGCAGTCCAGCACGAGGTTTCGGGGAAATAACTCATAACAATCAGACACAATTAAAGGATAGAGTTTCCCCACAGCTTCATAGGAAGCAGATGGGAGACGCTGAGAAGTGGCTATGAAACCAGCCCAAGTTTGACAAAGGCTTGACCCGCTCAGACCACATCAGTGCCAAGGAACAGAGCGTCTTTGGGGACATTTTAGTGAAAGCACCAATTGGAAAAGCATCAACAGAGCTGAGTGCTAAAATGAAGAGAATTGTGTTTGCACAAGAAACAATGGTAATTGTATTAGTGAGAAAAAGTTCAGAATGGACAGGGTGTGATCTCATGAACATTTGTGCATGTCCGAATATTTTGTGCCAGCTTTTCCCACTGGCGTGTGAGGAGTCTTTAACCATGGGTGTTTAGACACATTATACAACAGACATTCTAAACCAATAAAGGGACCCATATGTAAAGACAGTCAATATCAAGAGTACTTGAAGAAAAATAAAATATAAAAACAAAATCATCCAACAATGGAAATGTTTTATGATAAAAATTTGTCAGACAAATTTAAATGGTGATTTTGAAATAATGAGCTTCAGAAATTACAAAAAGGTACCACATTTTTTCACACGCGCACGCGCACCACACGCACACGCACACACACATGTATATATATGTATGTATGTATGTATGTGTATATATGTATATATGCATGTGTATATATATATGTATGTATGTATGTATGTATGTTTATATATCTACACACATACATACATATATACTATTTAATTATGGCCATACAGTAACTTGGTGTGCTGGAGCAAGTTTGCATTTACGAAAACTTTACCAATTTGTGAAGTTCCGCACTAACATGCATTCCTCAACAAGCCATATTATATGAGGCCTCTTAAACATTTTTAGGGGTGTTGTGCAAAGGCAAATCTGTGTTTCGCACACTACGCTCAGGTTAGATCATACATTAGCCGGGTTTTCATCCAAAGTTACAAATTTAGCTTATGCTCAAAATTGGAATATTGTATATACTCCAACATTGCGAATAAGCACCGTTTCCAGCCAACTAGTCAACCGTCACTTTCTAATTAACCTGCCCTAAATATCAGTAAGAAAAGTAAGAGAAGCCACCGAATATAATAGTTTTCATATTTAATAATAGTTGCGCAAGCAGAAGATTACGAAACACAATAAATGCAGTGCTTTTGTGGACGCCTGTTGTTTGGGAAATACAGTCGTGACAGTTTTAAAAGGCAATTACAGAAATACTTTGATGACTGCTCATGCATTTAAGAAAGAACATAACAACATTTCTGATGCTGTGTAACAAGATCAGTACTCTGGTTAGTCAGGTTACGCCGTCTCAGTGCAGTTTTGTGACATTTTGGAGAAATTTATTCGGCAAATGCGTTTCCATCTCCCATTATTCGCATGAACCCTTTGAAAAACCACCTCAACCGAGCGTTAAAGCTTTTATGCGAATTAAGGGTTTTCAATTCTTAATTTAGCGTTTCCTTCACTCGTCTCTGATGCGAAACTTCAAAATGCCAATAAAACCAGAGTGAGGGAAACCCGCTTATTGAGAAGAAAAGAAATGTATCGCCTGTTGTGTTAATGTGTTGCACCTAGTTAGGACTCAACACTAGCCCGCTGAAATCTGGACCGCATTTTGATGATTTGTGGTGTGAAAACCTCATAAAAAGTTAAAGGTCTCAATGAAACTCACCTGCTGGGTGTTCATCTCTACTTTCCACACTTTGGAGCCACTGCAGGATGTTTTTTGCCTTAAGGGGGCTGTCTGGGGGGAACAGGAACACCTCTCCACCTGTGCTTAACTGTGACATCACCAAAGCAGGAAGTGGAGGTACAAACCCAAGATACTTCTCCAGGACAGACCTCCCCCACAGGTGTCCGACCTCTACAACAACACAATTCCACGGATTAACACTGGCTAATATAGGTGCAATCCTGTAGCTAAATTGGTAAGAGCACCACTGAGACATTTCTCAAAATATCTTCTATCGTGTTCCACAGAATGAAGAGTCATATACAGGTTTTGAATGACGTGGCATTTTTAGTTTGTGTATTGTCCCTTTAAATGGATGCGGTTGTATTTGCACACTTACAAATGAATCCAGCAGGGCAGGAAGGACGGCAGCTGTCCAGAGCTCAGCAGATGTTTCATCTCTGTTAAGGATGTTTCTGTACGGTCTTCCTTTCCAACAAACAGGAGTAACAAGGGTTTCCCAAGCTCCAAATACCAGGGAAGATTCTCCACCGTCAGTTCAGGCTGGGGACAGATCAGTGCATACATATTAAAAACATGTCGCTTGTCAACTCCGTAGAGACTCTGCAACACAATCTAATAAAAACATAACAGAGGAAATTTAGACTATCTGCCTCTACAAAAAGCTTGTGTATGTCAACAAAAGTTAAATTGTACACACTTCCCAGCTAACAGGAAACGTTCTCAGAACATCGGCTAACGTCCTCTAAATAGTACGCTCAACATTTTTAAACATTATCGAAAATGTTTATGCAGCAATGTTAAAAGAGCATTTTTTCAATATTATGGTATTGCTCAACATTACAAAACGTTACAAATGTTGATTTTAAAACAATATTCATAACATTACGTAACATTCAGAACGTTTTCAAACTTAAAGGGATAGTTCACTCAAAATGAAAATTCTGTCATCATTTACGTACCCTCAAGTTGTTCCAAACCTTTATAAATTACGTTGTTCTGCTGAACACAAAGGAAGATATTTCGAAGAATGTTAGCAATTTCAGTTCTGGGACATCATTGACTACCACAGTAGGAAAATTTTAAATGGTAGTCAAAGGTGCCCCAAAACTGTTTGCTTTCCTAAATTTGTCAAAATATCTTATTTTGTGTTTAACAGAACAAAAAATATATACAATATTTTTTTCTACTATGGTATTCCATGATGTCCTGGAACTGAAAATTGCTACCATTCTTCCAAATATCTTTCTGTGTTCAACAGAACAAAGAAACATAAACAGATTTGGAGCAACCTGAGGGTAAGGAAATGATGACAGAAATGTTATTTTTGGGTGAACTATCCCTTTAATGGGAATGTTGGCGATCCATATTTTTGTTAGTGGGCTTTAGCTACAATGCAAAATACAACACATATGTATTTGAGGTCATTAAATAAAAAACACCTAAACTTGTAAACTAGGTATTCTTGAAGCTGGCAGATCAAAGGTTACGGGTTCGATTTCCAGGGAAAACACTTTTCAATACCTTGTAATGCACTGCATGTCACTTTGGATAGTCTGCGAAATGCAAATACATAAATGTGAAAAGTGTGATATCAAAATATAGGTTGCAGAGACCCCACCCTAAATGCTTAATATTTTTAATGTAGTGAAAAAGACTGAATTTGAATGTGAATTTGAAAAGGTCCATAGGGCCCGTATCGATTTAAAAGGGCATCTCTGCAAATGTTCACACTTTGTGTAAACAGACCCAGGAGGGTTTGTGATGTCTGGCACTAATGGAGGGTTTCAAAGCTGCTTATGTCAAATCCTTTCAGAGACATATAGCTACAATGAAAAAAAGAGTCTTGTTTATACAAGAGAGTGCTGTTAGTCACCTCGATATGGAATACCAATCAATGTTCCTTAATTCCAGTAAAACTAATTGGTCTAAAGTGGCCCCGAGTCTCCGTGTCAAACATGGTGCAGTTCCAGAAGCAGCGGTTAATAAAAACTTACAAAAGGATCCAACACTGCTCTCTGTATGAGCGAGACGAGGTCATTAAATGAGAATGATGGGAGATGATAGGCTTCACGAGAAACTTCAGAGCCACGGGACAGCAGAACAGCAGGCAGCTTTACTGACAGCCCCTCCACCCTGAATACATATTAACATTCAGATAAAACAACTTTCTTCATACTTGACTGAAAATCCAAATATGAATCATCCTGTTAAGATGCGTTGAGTCAGCACGGCTCGAACAAGAAGCTGCGTATCTCGGTTACACTCTTTTTAAATGTGGGTTATAATCAAATAATTAGGAAATACCATTTTTCTGCTTCTCGGTGCACGAAAAGGCCAAGAATTGCCTCTCCCTTGAGAAGCTTTGCTGCTTCTTTAAATGAAGTCACACCTAAAACATAAATAGGATGTATTACCCACGTGTCAGATGCATCAAGTTCTGCAATTCATGCTGAAGAAACAAAATACGTTTTGGTTGTCATATCAAAAGGAAAGATACACACAAGTGATGAGACATTTAAAGGGGTCATACATTTAAAATGACATGAGGATGAATAAATGAGGAAATTATTTGTACTTTTGTGTAAACTATACTGTATATCCCTTTAAGGAATTTTAGAATGAGTTTTTACACAATAAAAATAACCTTTTTTACTTAAAATGCTGTTTAATTGATAGTCACACATCGCTACTGTCCTTCCGAAACCATGTATCTCCATATTTGGTGATTTTAATTTTTTTCCCATAAATCACTATTATTAGTCACCCTTTATGTTTGTCACTGGGTTTTGCAAATATCTAACCAATAAAAAGCATTAAAACGTGCTTGTTAACTTTGACAACACAGTATTTCATCATTTTAAAAGTCCAGTGTTTTTTCCATTTCCTGATAAGCTGTGAATTTGGGAAGGTTTTGGAAGGACAGTGACCATGTTCTGTCATAGTAAATCGTGTTACTCTTTTAATTTATATGCAAATACTGTGTATTACTTTAAGGTTCGTCCGTACATTGCAAACAAAAACACAGCTTTTTACCAGTGTCCAGTGTAGAAGTAAACAGCCCCAGCACTCTGATCGGAGACAAATCTGCATGTTTGCTGTATAAATCTCCTTCTAAAAACGACAACACGTCAGCCGAGGAAGATAGAGGGACAGGACCTGAGATCTGACTCCTGCGATTAAAGAGAAACAGACTGAGATACCCAGGCAACCCTGACAGAAGGACGCATGAGATGACAGCAAATAACTCATCAATGCACACTGCAGAGCGTCCATATGGATGAAGAGATGACCTGCTGACGCAAAGGTTGCATGTTCAATGTAGATATTTCGATTAAGACAGCTTTCCTGTAGCTCAGTGGTAAGAGCATTGCGTTAACAATGCAAGGTTGTGGGTTCGATCCCAGGGGATTGCAATACCTATGTAAAATGTATAGGATAAAGCAATGTAAGTCGCTTTGGATAAAAGCATCTGCCAAATGTAATGTAATGTCTTTCAAGATGGGAGTCTGAAGAGTTTAGTGTTACTAAACGGTCCTCGTGAGAACATCTATTCATTGAGTTTCTTTTCAGATAAGAAACCACAGTCTCCATTATCTGCTGAAAGCGACATATGAATGTACAGAAGGTCAGAGTCGAGTCATGTACAGCAGATGCACTTTACTCTTGCACACTTCAATCATCAGACCTTTAATTTAACCCACTGACAGCCCTGTTTCAGGTTAGCGCTGACGCTGAGTGACAGACACTTAATAACTCCCAGAGGATTTGACCTTGTGTGCCTAAAGGAGACAGGACACTCACAGCAGTATGAACCTCTGAAGGCTCTCGGTTCCCAGCATGCCCCTGTAGGGCTGAGGAGCCTCCATGGGGCGGTAGATCATAATAAAGGGAAAGGCTGTGATGTTCTGATCACTGCAGATATCAGTCCATTCTCCACAATCTACAGCCGCCAACACCAATCCGCTAACACCTGACAGAGAAGAGAGAGAGAGAGAGAGATTTGCTGATATAGACAGTTTCAGTGGCAACAACATTAAAACATAGTTTTACTTTAGTACAATTACTATACAATAAAATATTAACATAACTAATAATATAAATATAAAATAAATCGTTCATGAACAAACACAGACCAGAAATTCATGGAATTCAAGAAAATATTAAACTGTAGTATTCAATGCAATGAACTGGTTTATTGTAACAGAATAAAAAAGATTATTTAAAAAATATTTATTATTAGAATGATTCAAATGTTGAGATGTATGGATTAAATTTAAGTATCAAAAATAAAAAAAATATATATTAAGAAAAAAAATAACAATAAAGCAATTTAAAAAGTAAGAACAATGTTTCACTGTAATATTGAGGATATAGTTGAAAAAGGTTAAAAATACTTTTTACTTTCTATTTTAACAATAAACATTGTAGAAATTGTGAATGATATTAAAGGTTATTGTGTTAATACCTTCCAGTGCATCAGCCACTTCTATGTATGTTTGCATGAAAGCCATACACACAGCATCCCCTAGTGGACAAACATAACCATTACAGAGATCCGTCACAAACAAATCCAAAGCATAATCTTACAGCATATGAAATGGGAGTGAACAAGTAAAACTCACATTTAAAATAGAACAACACCACTGTGATTTCATTTTGCGTGACCTCAGATTGATAGTTTTCAGATGTGAGCTCTGTAATCGATTCCAGGTCCAGCATAAGATCCCGATCTCTGTACACCGATTCTGATACCTCATCATCAAGGATATCTAACGAAACGAAAAAATGCAATCAGTTTAAAAGAAACCTTAGAGGGAACCTGGAGAAACCACTTTCTTACTACATATGGCACACTTTATTTCGTAAAACACAAGACGAGTCAGGGTTATAGCTAAAAATTCACGGGCCCGGGGCAATATTTTTAATGGGGGGCCCCCTCTCTCCTGGGACCAATAAGAAGGTAATGGCATATGAAATAGAGGTTCTTGACATGCAGAAGGGGTCATGGGATGGTATCTTATTCCCTAGATTTTTTCTCATAAATTAGGTATTTATTAGTTTTATGAGTGTATACCTTCCATCAACACATGTATTCCCTGGGAATCAAACCCTAAACAACCAATTTTAATTTCACTTTTTAATGAGGATAAACAACAAGATCACTCCCATGACACGCAACTAAGCAATGATTGGCTAGGAATCATCGTACCAAGGTCAGACCAATGTTCCTCATTTTCCTCTTCAACCATCTTGTAGTCTTGTAATAGATTTTCTTTAAAAAGTTTCACAACCTCTTCGGCACTATTCAGGGAAAAATATTTCACATCCTGTTGAGAGAAGTTCCCGTTACAGACAGAGATTCTTTTAATAACGTCAAACATATTCTGAGGTTGAACAGACCTCCTGCGGAAGTCGGTAAGCAGCGTTGTACTGCAGTGGAGTTTTAACGTCAGTACTGTCCCTAAAAAATACAAAAGGAAAAACAAGAAATAAATGAAACTAACTAGTATTTAAATGCATTTGAAATCCTCTCATCCCCAGTTCATCAGTACCTACGAATGAGCACTACGCCGACCTCCCCGCGGAGCTGCAGGGCCAGAGTTTGAGCGGTGGCCCGGTCCAGGTGTTTCGTTTGGGGATGAGAGAACAGATACAGCACGGGCACATTGAGATGGTTATGAACCACGTCTACTTCAGAGGGGTCCGCATTTGCCTCGGTCTGTTAGAAAACATGGTTGGAATTAGTAAAGAGATATGCTACTTAAAATACCTTCTCCTGTTCTAGCTTCGTTTGCAAAGCTCAAAGTTCAGCACAGTTGAGCTTTAAGTAACCAATGGTTTGAATCTAGGGGCGGGACAGTCTGTTTCCAACCAATGACAGATGAGGGTGAAACTTACCACAAGGGGTGCCTCCATCAGCTGGAGGAAAGTGTGTATGTTGATGGTGTCGAGTGGTTTTCTCATGAGAGTAAAAGGGCACCGGTCCATTTGCCTGGACATATCTTTACAGTGCAGAAACCAAAGACGGGCTTTTGAGACAGAGAGATCATCAACCCTTTAAATACACAGAAACCAAAGATTAATTTAATACACAATGAAGAACTGGAAGAATTTATTTTAATTTAGATTCCAAATATCCAAACTGTGATCTGTAAAGACATCTTGTGAACACAAACTTTATTTACATCATTATATTTTTAAATTAAGTTCTTTGAGCATTTGAACCTTACCCCATGTGTTTTAAGAGTGGACCACCAGTCGTCTGAACAAACTGGTACTTTGTTCCATACACAAACGCCGCCTCCATTAAAGCCCGGTGCTCTGTTTAGACCGGAGGAAAGTTCATTACCAAACAAGAAAACAGATTTTAAATATATAGAGGATACGAACAAATCATACCTGGAAGCCCGAGCACCGGGATGTGACCAACCACGACATCCCTCATTTGTTTGGCTCCATTCTCCACCTGAAGAAGCTCAGATGGTGTATGAACATACCGAACCTCATTGTAGAGGACAGTGCTAAATGAAAAGCAGGCGAAAGGTTACATTCAAAGATCAAGTTCTTTAAAACAATGTGCTATTGTTATAATTTACATAGAACTCACAACAGGACGTGAGAAACTATTGCACTGACGTCAAATACAGTATCGATGTCAAAGCTCCTCAAGACCTCGGAACCTCTGGAATTATAAAAAAAAGAAAGAAAACTTTCAGGTTGGTCATGATGCTGCTGTAGAGTGAAGGGTAATTCAAAAATGTAAATTCGTACCTAAGCAAATATGTCTTTGTTATGAGCTTTTCTCCTGTGCAGTACTTTGCTATGGTTTCCTTTGAACAGTTCACCTGTAAAAGCAGTCGTCGGTTAAGTCAAGTCAAGTCAATTTATTTATAGAGCACAACTTTAATACAACCACCGTTGATCCAAAGTGCTTTACAACAAAAGGTTAGATAAAACGCAACAGAGATCAAAATTTAAAAAGGAAAAAATAAAATATAAAATATAAAGTCGAAATAAAATCAAAATAGGTATATAGAAAAAAACATACACCAAAAGTACCGTACACACTACACAGCATCACTCAAATGCAAGGGTGTCAAAATGAGTCTTTAAATTTGATTTAAAAACACTGAGCGATGGAGAGGCCCCGATAGGAAGAGCTAGTAGACTGTTCCAGACTTTAGGGGCAGACAATCTGGCTGCCGCATTTTGAACCATGTGAAGCCAAGAAAGAGTGCTTTGAGGAAGGCCGACGTACAGAGAGTTACAATAGTCCAGCCTAGAGGAGATTAGTAGCCTACATGGATGACAGTTTCGAGAGAGAAAATGTTTTACTTTCGCAACAGATCTGAGGTGGAAAAAGCTACTCTTTACAACCGTGTTTACATGCTTGTCAAATTTTTGTGATGGATCGAAAAGGACCACTACATTTTTAACATGGAGATGCAAATTATCACTAAGGGAACCTAACCTACTTGTAAGAGTAGTACTGAGTGCAGCGTGACCTAGCAGAAGCACCTCAGTTTTGTCAGTGTTTAGCTGCGAAAAATGATTAGCCATTCGTGTTCTTACTTCATCAAAACATGAGAAAAGAAGTTGTAAAGAGTAATTTTCAGGTTTGATTGGAAGGTAATTATGGGTCATCGGCGTAGCAATGATGGTTAATATTATATTTCTGGAGAATGGAGCCTAGGGGAAACATGTAGAGAGAGAACAATAAAGGGCCAAGAATAGAACCCTGAGGAACACCATAAGGGATGGACGTAGAAGGTGAGGTGAACGACCCGATATTTACTGAAAAAGTCCTTCCCTTTAAATAAGAGCTGAGAGGTTAAGACAACACAACCACTTTCTAAAAAAATACAAATTCTAATGGTTTCTATAACAAATACCTTTACAAAATGTCTGTATGTAGTGTGTTCGGGGATTTATCCAGTATGATTTGATGGTGTGTTTAATTGGTTTCCATTGCCTGATAACATCCCAACAACAGAACCCAGCACATTACCAGTACAGTCCAACAGAGACTGCAGCAGGGTAAGTGTGTCTACATATCATGCAGATATTTTATAAAAAAAGAAGCTTTTTTGAAATGTTACTTACCTTTACAACAGATATCCCATAGTCCTCCAGTGCAGCCGCAGACATCTCTAGCTGATCCAGAAAGAGTTTGATGGTTGGATTGACTGCGAGTATAAATAAATGTCAGCAACAGCCCCAACACATTTATCAGATCTCACATCTTACAAGTCTTACCATGATTTCCAAAGTAAATGAAGGATGTTTTTCCCGTTTTCATCCTCTCCGTAAAGCTCTGGCTGGAATCTTCTATTAGTTTGGATGTGTTGGAGCAACATCGTGCTGTTGTTATGCAAAATATCAACGCAACCAAATAGGCGATGCGCATGTTGTCTTGTTGACCTTTATCGATCTTTGAAATTACATGTATGTAAATGAGTGTTAATCTTATGTTTCCTGGAATAAACTGTCGCTATTTAAGAGTTATACATAATGTGTGCATACAGGCTCAAGGTCACTCTATGACAAAACCGAAAACATGATCTTTTTGCAAAGTAAATCGGGTTTATAAGTCCATTCAATCCATCCCAATGTTGCGATAACCACTTCGTGCTACATTCTCACACAGCTAACATTCGCGCACGTACACTAGCCAATCAAATAGCTGAAATTTCAAAGAGCGTGCTCAAAACCAATCAGATAGGCCTCAAAACAATATCTGCACCAACGAGAGACCAGAAAACCGGAGGCAAGGCATGTTAAAAGAAAACGATTGGCTATTTAAAAGTAGGCGGGGCACGATGAGCCATAAGGCGAACCTCTCACAAATGCCACCATTTCGGTTCAAACCTCACAGCACGATCCCGTTCGCGTCTATTCGTTTTAGAGCCAACATGGCGACCGAAGCGCATCAGTTTCCAGCCTCTTACCATTGGTCAGCAGGCGGGGCTCGAGCTGCAGCTGATCGCTCCTCACATTTGATAGCTTGTTTCCAGAGTTGCCTTCGCTCAGAGAGCTGCTTTGCAGAGGCTCTCTGTTTTTTTACTTATTTGATTGTTATTTTATCTCGCTTATGGACATCCAATCATCTGTTACTATCGGCTCATCCAATAGGATACCAACTTAGGACACTCCGTGTCATTGTATTGTCTGCCTTATACGTCGCGTGTAATTAAGTTGGACGATTCACGTCAATTTCTGACGTCTACATGAAAAGTTTGGGGCAGTTTTACCACACCGTAGGGAACTGCTAGCGCGTTCTGGACGAGTCGCGCGCATCCCGTCGAAATGTTGTTTTTTCTACAAAACCAGGTCAGTGTCGGTGTTTGGAGGGACCCATCATCACCATCATCAGCCGAACAGATCGGGGCTGCTGTCCCCCCGTCCGTGCAGCTCGGGCTCACGGTGCTCTACACGGTCCTGTACTCGCTGCTCTTCGCGTTTGTTTACCTGCAGCTCTGGTTGACTCTGCACTACGGACACAAGCGCTTCAGCTACCAGACTGTCTTTCTCTTCCTTTGCTTGCTGTGGTCGGCTCTCAGGACGACACTCTTCTCATTCTACTTTAAAAACGTCGTGGAGGCGAACCGGCTGCAGCCTTTGCCTTTCTGGCTCTTGTATTGTTTTCCAGTCTGCCTGCAATTCTTCACACTGTGTCTGCTCAACCTTTACTTCACACAGGTGAGTCCCTGCATATACACGCTATTGAAATGTATCTGTGCAAGTTGGGAAACAAATTGCACTTGAGCTCCTGAGAATTAGTTTTGAGGTGTTTGAGTGGTTGTTTCATGCAAGGCACATCTAAGTTGGTCCCTCCCATCAGATGTGTTTACTTCATATGACTGACTTTGAACTTTATGCTGTATGAAGCAATCTTTGTTTATACTTCCAAAGCGTGCTGTTTATTCCCAAATTATGTTAACTTCAAACATTTAGTTCTTGGTTAACATCAATTTAATTTGGTTATGCATATAGGTCATTGCCTTGTCTTGTGTTGTATTATGCAGCACCGTGGTCCTGGAGGGACGTTGTTTTGTCCAAGCTGTAGGGCTGAAACGACGAAGCTTCTCTGAAATATTCAGACATTCGCCACCTCTGTGATGCCCGGACATGAGCGCAGCTGGAGGTCAACAGTTTCTATTCTCAAGCTCCTCTGCTTGACCACAACAGATTCGTTGACAGGAAAGACTGAATGAGGTCTATTGAGGCTTGTGGTCCATCCTTCCACCCATTGTGGGATGCTGAAGTCTTGGCCGTCTGTGAATGCGCAACTTCATGCGTACTTCATCATGCGGGGAATGAAATATTGTTGATCTCTATTAATGCCTCGTTCATTTTTTGTCTGAACATTAGAGTCGTTTATTTTATTCTGGAAGCATTGAAGACGGTCAACGCCAGACTTGAGAGGTTTGTTAGTAGTGTCCAGAGGAAGGCAGTTATTTGTTATACGTTGATCTTATGAGGACCCGGGAGGTCTAACTGTTGCAGTTGTTTGTGTATATTAAAGCATAAATATCATGTGTGAACGTTTCGCTTTTTCTTTGCTTATTTGTTGCCTGTTGCTCTGGAGCTCTTGCGTCACTTAAAAAGATTAAGGCCAGACAGATCCTTCTGTGTTTTCACCATAAAAGGCAATACAAATAGGTTTCTGAATGTAAGATTGTTTTTAAAATAACCTTGCGTGGTCATAAAGTTCAGAAATAGCCCTACGTGTTTCATAATATTTTGACATGATGGTGAATCTGGAGATTTAATTTGCAAGGCCAACAAATGTGTGCTCTGCCCTTTCTGTCCCGTCCGACATCAGCCGAGCTCTTATATTAAACGGACTTTGCTTGTATTGCAGTTTATTTCTTTCACAGTCAGCACACAACACGGTTTCACATTGAAACCTGAATGACAGGCCCTACGCTCCTTTTTTCAGATTTATTGACATCTTTTGTTTTAAGCATCTTCCAGACATCCACGTCTGCAGCCTTTCTCCCTAACACCCGCACTGAGTTGCGAAGGGTCGCTTGAGAGAGCGAGTTAGCGTTTGTTTGTGTGAATCTCTCGGGAGCTATTTGAGATGTGGGCACCGTACCGACGCCGCCTGAACTGCGCGAGTTGGCATTTGAAGCCGCAAACCAATCAGAGGCACCTGCTGCAAGAACATTACATCACCCTGCTCAATCCTGTTCTATTCCAGGCATAACAAAAGGGGTGTGCAGCGTTCTGTTCTGAGAGCAGCAGCTACGCAGACAAATACGGCAAGCACCCTGAATCCGATCTGTCGGTGGAAAACGTTTCGGATCGGTGGGGCGAGATGTCGTCTTGCCCGCATATATATTCAAACGGGTGATTTAGTGGCGCAGGGATGTCACATGAACTGACCTCTGCGTGGGCTTGTAGTGCTGCTTTGTCTGAAAGGTGACGAATGAATCTTCAACATTGATGCAAACTACCCGCTAACTCGATGTAGAGATTGAATAGTTGCTGCAGAAATGGGTTTAAATGATAGTTCACCCAAAAATAAAAAATATTTTCATTGTTTGCGGTCATGTCATTTCAAACCTGACTTTCTTTCTTCTGCAGAACACAAAAGAAGATATTTTGAAGAATGTAACCGAACAACATCAGCCCCCATTGACTTCCATTGTATGGGCATTTCTCAAAATATCTTATTTTTGTGTTCTACCGAAGAAAGAGTCATATACAGGATCTGAATCTAAAATGTTGGGGTAAGCTATCCCTTTAACTTTATTTTTCATATGGGAGGATCACTTATATTTATTGTGTGCTGGAGCTTAAAATGACGTCTTTTATTTTACAGCAGAGTGTTTTTTTCCTACGACTCCTCTGTCATATTTCACAGTTTTCCTTTCTTGTCCCAAAGGAAGAACCAAAGTGATGACCAATTAATTTTTCAGATTACACTTTCAGCATCTCAGTTTGGAGGAAACACATTAAAGGCGCGTGTGCGCGGTCTGTTTACACGAGGCAGTAATTCCCTCTTGAATCACGCCTGTGATTTCTGCATGTAGGTGTGTGCGTCACACGAGAGCTTATCTGCTTAGCTGTGCAAAGAAAAAAGATGAGCCATTTTTCACCTGTGTATTGTTTTTTGCTGTTAAAGCAGCTGGTCTGCAGTTTTCGGTTCCTCAAGGACCATACTGAGGTTTATTTTGAACATCACTCTTTGCCATTAGCGCCGTTCAGACAAGAGGCCGCAGGAGTCATGGCTAAAACAGCTGCACGGGGAAAATGGACCTGCAAAGAGTAGTTTTGGAACATGGCGATGTGGGAAGAGTTTAAATGTATTACCGTGTTAAAACTGATTGATGTTTTTTAATCAAGATTCTAATATTTAATCGGTTTGTCGAAGAGAGATGTTTCATTTATTAGGTAGACAAACATTGGAGTTTTTCCATAAAATTCAATATAGTTTGAGAGAAATACGGAGCAGAAAATTATTATAATATAATATATAGTAACATTTAGCATTATATAATGTATACAGTGCTTAACAAATTTATCAGTAAGTGTAAGGTTTGTCCACATCTGCCCTAAACGAACAGATTGGTAATTTCCAATCTCAAATAAATGTTTCTGTAATGGTTAATACACCAGTATGTGTAAGCTTTTTAATCACAGAAGTATTTCTAATGCAGAAATATACAGTAATTATTGTTGTTATCCATAAATTGTACAATTCATTGTTTTACAAGAAAGGCAGAAAAAAATAGTAAAGCATTTTTTTTTTTTACAGATGCCCAATTACAGTCACCGATACTGTGGAAAAGTACATAAAAACATTGCCAGCAAGAAAGCTAAAGTAGGCCATACAAAAGAACAAGTTTTTTGTTTATTATGTGCATAAAGACTATTTAGTTATTTCAGTTTGTTATTTGCTTAATAAATGACGATACAATGTTTGGTTTTAACAGGTTTTTGACAAATAGAGAGAGAATAAGAGAGAGCAGACTATTGAGACTGGATTAGGGCTGTTTTTTTATTTGGCTCAATAAAAAAAACACCCAGAAGAACACTATAGTGGTGTTAAGTTTTTAAGCTTAAATTTAAGCAGACACATACTGTTTTTTTGAGTGTTTTTTTTTTGCGTGTCTTTTCACATGACGACAAGTCTCTGATGTGGCTAAATGATATGGTCTGACTTATCTGTCAACTAACAGCTATAAAAGTTTGATCAAATTGAAATGATGAAAACTTGCTTTGAATTTGACAAAGCTTCCCAGTTTGTTTATCAGCAGCATCAGCTGGAAGAGTCTTATTCATTTGCCAAGAGATTCTTTTTATACCCAGCCAAACAAAGGCATCACCCCCACATGGCTCTAAATGTGGTCCATAAGAGCTTAGTGGAATGTTGTTTTCTTATTCTGCACAAGCCTCCTTTAAGCTTCTTTGTCTTGGTAAACCATCTCCAGATATGCCCATTTGGTATTAGGATCATTGGGATGTCTGTTCCGTGCTTCCATACGTTTATCTCCAGTGATTCCATAAATGTATGGCCACACAACCGGGTCGACGAGACCTTTGCCACTTTATCTGTTTGACAAACAACTTCTAATAAAGCACTTGTTTATCTTGCTGGTTGGCTGGCTCTTACGGGAATAAATCTCAATTTGCCCTTTTGACAGCTGGTTCAGGCTAGAATTTTTTTGTCCGGTAATGATTTTGGCAGTTGTGTTGTTGTATCAGGAGAGATTTAGGACCGGTGTTGTTAATCTGTAACTAGGCCACAGTATCTTTGGCAGGGATCTCTGGGTCCGGGTTTAATATTATAAAGAAGTGGGTAATGGGGACAGCCCACAAGAGCAGTGAAGGAAAACAGCTTTTTTATCTCCGTACTTCCTAAATCAGACACTTGTTTGTTTTGTGGTAAACACAGATTTTTTTTGTTTGTTTATATGACACAAAAGAAGATACTTTGAGAAATGTCTCGGTGGTTTTGTTTCCATACAAGGAAAGTCAATGGGGTCCAATGTTGTTTGGTTACCAGCGTCCTTCAAAATATCATCTTTTGTGTTCTGCAGAACGACAGAGAATGTCAGAACATGACTGCATGTGAACGTTATATAAGGCTTTGTGTAACGTTGGGTCTGTCCGGGACACGTATGACTCGTTCAGTTTGGGCTTTGTAAAGAACTCCAGAATCCAGCATCATTTCTGCTCCCCAAACACACACTTGCCTGCTTGAACGACGGCAAGCTATTCAGAATCAAGTAGAAAAGTGGGAATGTGTCCCAAGGGTAGACAAACAGGTTTCTTTGAATCTGTCCTTAATGTCTAGAAGAGAGACAGTGTATTCTATAACCCGGGCTTATCTGTTATGGTCTCACAATGGTACATTGTTTGGTACAGTTTATATGTGTAGTATAATGGGATAACCCCTGTGGTTTGGGCGAGAATCTGCCATCCTTTGAGCTGTTAAATTTTGTGGCCAATAGGCATTGGTTACATAAAAAATATGTAAAATATATAATCTTATGGCTAATTTGTGTGAATTTGTACATTGTGAATTATTAAATGGACAGTTCACCCAAAAATGAAAATTCTGTCATCGTTTACTCGGCCTTAAGTTGTTTTAAACCTGTATCAATTTTATTGTTCCACTGAACACAAAAGAAAATATTTGAAAGAATGTTTGTAACTGAACCGTTTTGGGGCACCATTGACTTCTATAGGAAACAAACCTACCATGGTAGTCAATGGTGCCCCTGAACGGTTTGGTTTCCAACATTATTCTAAATATCTTCTTTCGTGTTGAACAAAACAAAGAAATGTATGAAGATTTGAAACAAAGTAAATTGTGACCGAAATTTCAGTTTTGAGTGAACTCTACCTTTAAAAAAGCTGATCGTACTAAAACATATGAATCCATACGAATTAGCCCATAAGAACATGTGATTCTGAACAAAACACAAGTAATCAATATTTTTTTATCACTTTTCCTTTATACAGACTGAACTTTTAAACTAGCATAAAGATATTGGCCTTTAAACTTGAACCATTCCATCACCTCATACATGTACATTTTCTCTTTTGAATTTGCTATGACTGCACACAAGAGAATTTCTGTGAATTTCTCAGTCGATTTAGATGTTTTCTGTGTGAGCTGTAAAAAACAATCTCGCATAAAAGTGCAGGTTGATGAATGGCTGGTTTGAAAGCTCCTCAGGGCCTCTTGACATGAGGCGCTGAAGGGGAAAGCGTGTGTTCGCAGGCCTGCGTTCTGATTACTA
Source organism: Triplophysa siluroides (assembly GCA_006030095.1). NCBI lineage: Eukaryota > Metazoa > Chordata > Actinopteri > Cypriniformes > Nemacheilidae > Triplophysa > Triplophysa siluroides. The sequence continues at coordinate 1,938,775 of VCII01000226.1, read as the reverse complement.
AATAGGAAAACAGGAAATGAAGAGTTCAGCCATGTAAACACGTCAGAAGGCCTCAGTGTCCGGGCAGATAAAAGCTTTGCTTCTCTTCGGCGTTGGTAAATCAGTCATATGCACTGAGCAGTTGCATGTGATCTGCTGTCAGGCTGAGCAAACCAGAGACGTGACGGTGGTTTTCAGTCGGGTGTTCAGTTGCTTCTTTACGCAACAGAGAGAACTTTCTGGATAGTTCTGGATTTAACTTGTTTGGATGTCAAGCACAGAGATCTGCATTACAATCTCGGCATAAAAAACCTGTGTGTCACGAGTCGCGATAACCTTTCACGCCGTCTGTAAAAGAGGAAGATGTCTTTGTGTCAGAAGGTTTAATGACAATGAACCGCAGCTCTCTGCACTTTCAAAAATATGACTCGGTGGGATGTGGACGTCTCGTGGTAAAAATGCATTTTAAGGAAAGGAAACTAATGTCTGCACGTGGTTTGCAGAAAAAGCTCAAACCACAGAACCGCTGCCCATTTTAATGGCGATGATCTGGAACGGTCCTTTAAAGGCTTTCCTTGACTATTTATTCAAGTGACATATATTGAACTGGGATACTAGGTCATGTGACAATGTGTGAGTTTTGTGTTGGAAGTCATGGGTTCGCATTTTATCGCAACCAGTTTGTGCCTGTCATGGTTGGGCATCCAGGCCTATATTGATTTGTTCAGCCTCTCTCTCCATTTTATGTTCATATTTGCTTTCGTTTTTTTTGTCGTCGGCTAGGATTTTTACAAAATCCTTAATCTTTGACAACATGATACGAACATGAAAACCACACGTCGTGACTTGTTGAAGAGTGCTCTTACGAATGTCCACAGCAAGATGCAATGTTATGCTTTATTTTGCCGGATGGGTTATTAATTGGGTACAAAAATCATGAATATTTTAAATCCTCTTAATCCCTGATCTCTACCTTTTCTGCACATCGTGACAAACAAGCAATTGCAATATCTAATCTGTTAGTAGGCAGTGCCTGTGTTGAATGCGGTGCGTGCTGACCTTGTTTTTTTGCATGCGAGGCTGTGTGGTTAAGGGTGGGGTGTAGATAGATATGAGCTTTTAACGCTGTGAGAGCTCAGCGCTCCGGGCTACATGAGTCTCTTGGGCCCGGCACTCTCTCGGGAGATGACAAACACGCTGCACGGTGTCTATGTTTATTTTGGGAGGCTTTCTTCTGCATTTCTCGGCATCATGGTGTGTGCTGTCTGCTGCGTCCCGGTGGAGTCTGCTGACTGTGATACTTATGAAAATGACACACGTGAACATGCACACACACAGAGTGTTAACCATTTGTGTTTTGTAGCTTTTTACATAAACACATAATCACATGGTGTATTATTTTGGTGTATTGTTAAATAATTTAAATGACATTATTTGGATTATTACTTTTTGCATTTTGTGTAGTAGTTTAGTACTGAGGTTTGTTTGTTATTTTTATTTATTAATGTGTATAATAGGGCTGTCAAAAGATTAATCGCGATTAATCGCATCCAGAATAAAAGTTTGTGTTTACATAATATATATCTGTGTGCTATGCATAATAATTTTGTATTTATTAACACATACACATCCATGCATATATTTAAGAAAATCTTAAAATTATGAAACATTTATATATAATGTCAATTGTTGGTAAATATAAATAAATGCATGTAAATATTTCCTAAATATGTATAAATGTCTATGTATTTATAAAAACATAATCAATATGCACAGTACATAGACATATATTATGTAAACACAAACTTTTATTCTGGATGCGATTAATCGCGATTAATCTTTTGACAGGCCTAGTATATATCAATCCCTTACTTGATTTATCCCTTATGCAAAATTTTGTGTTAGACAAACCGTGTAGTGGCTAAAGTTGGGTGCGATTAATCGCATTCAGAATAAACGTTTGTGTTTACTGTGCATATTTATTTTGCATTTATAAACACATACACGCAGTATATCTTTATTTAGGAAATATTTACATGCATTTATTTATAATCACAGATAAATAAATAATAATATAATAATCCTTAATAAAAAATATTTTTTATTATTTTTGTGTTCATTTTTATTTGATATTTTTCTTAAATATATGCATGTTTGTGTATGTTTTTATAATGAAACACAAATCTTATTCTGGATGCGAATAATCATTTGACAGCCCTAAAATTTGATCAAAGTGGTGACATTTTGATTTTCCCTTGCCCCTTTGATGTTCTTATTACTTAGCACAGTAAAATGTGTGAAATTTAATTCAGGTTATGATTTGTAGATCATTTATTTTTTATGTTTACTAATATTCCTAGCTTAGTTAGTAGAACGTTGTGGGTTCAATCCCCAGGGAACACGGGCTGATAATTTTTTTAAATAAAAAGCCACTTTGCAAGAGTCTGCCAAACGCATAAATGTACATATAAATGCATTATAAGTCTTTTGAAGACAGAAAAGGCAGAAACAGAAGTGTGCTAACACGTACAGCATCGGCTTTTAGTTTTTCCATGTGCCACTGATGGCTGTCAAACACAGACTGTGTGTCATACACCGGTGAATACACAAGCTCAAAGTCTCCTGCTGTGTTCACAGTTTTCCAGCCAGCCTGCGCCCGCCTGCTTCTCCTGATCCTGGAACTGATGTTCATTAAGAACCAGTGTATTTTCTTGTCAGCTTTGTCTTAATGCATCAGAGTGTCACTATATTGATAGACGTCAAGTGTCCAATGATCTCTTGATCCGATTGACTGATTTCTAGGATGTAGACATGAGCATAACCAGAGAGCTCCAGCAAATCTCTGTATCTGATCAGGAATTTAGACGTGAAGTGTGAATTTTCACTGTCGTTTCTTAAACTGAATGTTGGTTACATAACAACTGCATTACCCATTGACTTGCATTGGTTTGTGTCCAGTAAAAGTCAATGGGTACTGCCATTGTTCAGTTACCAACATTCTTCAAAATATCTTCTCTTGCGTTCTTCAGAAGAAAGAAAGTGATACAGGTTTGAAAGACCTCACAGTATGGTATTCATAGTTTAATATCGGTTCCATTTTGTGTTTCTGACATGTGCTGTGTCTGATAATCTACAGAGTTTAATCGACTGAACGCAGTGTTCTCTGTGTTCTGGTATTAGTGCTATAAAGTGTTGGGTTTGGGTAGTGTGTGAGTTCATATAGTCACCATCTAATGGATGTTCTGAACTCTGTTTGAACCGCCTGAAGGTCACGCTTTGAAATGAGTCCATACAGCTTTGTGGGCGCTTATCATCAACAACTGGTCACAAAACCTTTAAATCATTTAGCTTTCAATGGTTATTGAACTCTGATGGTGTTTGTTTAACCAGGGGATTTCTCTCTCTGTTCAATCGAACTCATGTTTGGTCCGGTTCCTGGTCATCTTATATTTACTTAAGCACGAGCCAGTCATCACTTAAAGTAAAGATAGCACAACTGGCCTGGTGAAAACAACTTTTCTTTATAAAACTTGTCTTGAAATGTTTGTCAGTAGCAAAAACCTTTCTTTGTTTTCTTTTGCAGGTGATATTTAAAGCCAAAGCAAAATATTCCCCGGAACTAAACAAGTACAAGTAAGAGACTTTCTTTTCATTGCTGTTGAGTGTTACAGTGCATTTTCACTTAAAGAGAGGAAGATAGCACGACGGATAGAGAGAGAATCACCACAACAGACTCTTTCTTGTACTAAACTGCAATGATCTCCGAAATCTTCCAAAGCAATTTATTTGCTTTTTATTAAAAGGTCCAATGTGTAATTTTTTGGCGGATCTATTGACAGAAATGCAATATAATATACATCACTATGTCTTCAGAGGTGTATAAAGACCTTACATAAAGAAGCGTTATGTGTTTTTTATTATCTTAGAATGAGCTATTTCTATCCCCATACACCGCGGGTCCCCTTACATGGAATTCACCATGTTGTTTATACAGTAGCCCTAAAGGGACAAACTGCTCTACAGAGCCGTTTCGTAAATACGTTATCGCCTTCGGCAAAGAAGTGAAAACGTGACCGCAGTTTGGGCACCGTAGTGCTTCGAAAGGGAGGGGTGGAGTGGTCCCTTGGTTGCATTTCACAACCTCACAGCTAGATGTCACTTAGTTTCATACACTGGACCTTTAAAGTGTTCTCAGTTTCTGCTCAACATTTGCTTTTGTGTGCCATAGAAGAAGAAAAAAGGTTAGGGACAACATAATGGTGAGCTGGGGATTTCGTAAAGACATTTTTTGGGTGAACTGTTACTTAGAATTTGAATGTCAGAAAAGTAAAAGCTAGCTTAAGACACCTTCATTTATTCCATTTGGATATCTGTACAAATATGAGCTTTGATCAGGTGATTAAAGTCTGATGCTGAGTGAAAAGCTTGGATTCTGAGTCAGGATGAGTGGGAGAGAGGGCATGTGATGGCACGGAGGGGGAAGGGGGCAGAAGAAAGGATTGACACAGCTTGGACCCGACGGAGCTAAGCAACGGTTTTATGGTGCTCATCAACAAGATTGAATTGATGTCTTTTAGCTTTAGAGACTACCTTAAGTTCTTTCCAAATGCTTTTAACCTACGTAATGTGTCCTATTCCAGAGTTAAATGGAATGTGTGACTTAAAATAACATAGGGCGGGACAATTCATCGACTACACATCCTCGTGTCATTGCATCTGTATGAATTTCTTACTTCTGCAGAACCCGAAAGATGTTTTGAAGAATGTTGGTAGCCAAACTACACTGACCCTCATTGACTTCCATTGTAGGGACACAAAACCACGGAGACATTTCTCAAAATACCTTCTTTTGCGTTTTAAATAACATTAGACTGAATCTTAATTTTTGGGTGAACTATCCCTTTACGACTATGATATTATAGATGTCTGATGTATAATACTGTAGCTTTGGAAGAATCAGATATTGTATTCGATTTACTTTATTCCTGTATGTTTGTCTAGTGTTGTATGTAATTCTGTCTGACCGTCGTTCTCTCTCCATCAGGGTACCTCTGCGCCTGGGCTTTCTCCTGGCCAGTATCTTTTTCCTGGTGGTGAATGTGACGTGTGCCATGCTGGTTCAGGATGGCGCTGGCGAGAGTCAGGTGAAAGATGCCGTACTAGCGCGAGTGCTGATCAACGACAGCCTCTTCGTACTCTGTGCAATCTCACTCGCCGTCTGTATTTTCAAGATCGCTAAAATGTCTTCTGCCAACGTCTACTTGGAGTCAAAGGTCGGTGGGCAGAGATCATCTTGTGTTTTAACTAAGCAACAGCCTTTTTGTTTTATGACATTTGAACCACGTCAACATCACGATTGGCACACTTAAGCCTATTTTTTTAAGCAGATGTTACCCACAACCCATTTTGGTTCAAGCTTAGTTTTTGCGCTCCATTATTCAGACAGAGACTTTGAGTTTTTTATCATGCAAATATATTTTTTCAGAATTCAATCACTTGAAATGTGTTGAACAGTATCATTATTCTTCCAACACAATCTAAAGGTGATTCTTTTTGGTTGAATGTGATTTAGGGGACATCAGTATGTCAGGCTACGGTCATTGGGGCAGTGGTCATCCTTCTGTACACCTCTAGAGCCTGTTATAACCTGGTTGTGGTGGCTCTTTCTCCTGAAGATCGGCCCAGCCCGTTCAATTACAGCTGGTACAATGTGTCTGACCAGGTAGGTCAAATCATAATCCATAGTCAATAACACACACTTTTATTAAAATATCAAGTGGTTTTAAGTAGACTACCTTATGAAAATCTCTTTAAAGTTTCTTTAACTTTTTTTGTTTACAATGAATCAAGAATAAGTTAAACATCAAGGTTAAAAACTTATCGTGCCCCAAATTGTAATGGTAGGCCCTATGCTAATAATGATTTATAAGTTACGATGGTTACGGTTTTGCGTGAATTGCCAGTGTGATATCATTTTAAAGAAAAGTTATGGATTGCTGTGTTAATTGTACCATAGAAACAAACTCCAACTTTAAGTTTGGAAAAAGTGAATTTTCTTTACAATATAAATGCGATGATGTATCGAAAATTCATAGGGCTGTCAAGTTATCTTTTTCACTATTACGATAATTATATTATTCCGGTATCTATTGAGATCTTAATTTTATGGATAACGTTGTTTATAAAACATAAATAATAATTAATTCAGTTTATTTTGTTGTTTTAATGCTGTGTAGGGAGGGGAATAGTGTAAGGAGGCAGAGAGTGGTGTTGTAAACGTTTGCTGTATTATTTATGATATTATCATATTTGTAGAATTAACACGATATCACTTATTGTGTGGGGGTATGTCGCGGTTATTGCCAGTGCCGGTATGTTGTGAAAAATGTTATTGAAATCTGAAAATACTTTTGCAATTCTGACGTCAAAAAAACGAAACATTAACATACTTGTGCAGGGCATTTCAGCAGGGTAATGGTTACAGGCAGTGCACGCCTGTGTTTGAGTTAACCATCAATGTTGTTTTCATCATCCGTGTACGGCAGGAAAATGTATAACTTCGAAATATAGTCAAATCTGTCATTTTGCTCATTTGCATATTCGTTAATTCCCCCATGTCCCGATGTTATATTGTATCCTGTCAGAGTTGTGTGTGTTTGTTGATGGGCGAGCGTTTGATGAATTACCGACTGTAATATACGCTACATAATGATTCAAGATATTCATTAATTCCATATAAAAGTGATTCAACACGGATTACATCGTCAGAATGAAACAATCCATTTGAGAGGATTTATACGGAAATGAGCTCTGCGGGGGAAAGGTTTTTGTTTTGTTATAAATAGCACAGGCAAGGCTGCTGTGCAGTAAGCCAGCGGATGGATGACTGGCTGACTGCCTGCTGCTGACCCAGTTTATGTTCGCCTCTGAGACGGGCCAACAGGAAGACGAGGTTCCCCTGAGCAGTCTGTCCTCTCCTCTGACTCAGCTTGGTCTGTTTGGGTGCCTGTCTCTTTGTTTATTCTTCATAAAGCCATGTTGTTCGTCTCCTGTTGGGATGTGTTCGCCATTGTCTGCGTTTTGCTGGCAGGCATTTCATTCTGGGGTTGTTTATAACATTCCTCGTCTTGCGTTGCCTCTTTCTGTCTATTTTCGTGTCCGAGGTGTTTATTCTTTTGTTAGTCGTAGGCCAGTCACTGGGCTTTGTGTTTTGGGTGTATTTTGATGATAGTTCATTTAATCTGATATACAGTCAACATGTCTTTATGCAGCTTTTTTTTATCAAAAAGTTGGTTTGAGTACTTTTGACAAAAGTATAAAGGTTTTAAAATGTTAAAGCAACAGCATTATTGTCATTTAGCTTAAATAATTGAAGTTTGTTAGTAAAAATTATATTGAGAAAATTGCTATATACTACATGTATTTTAATTCCATTTATTCTGATTCCTATATTTCTTTACTGCTCTATATTGTGAAGCTTCTTTGCAAAAAGACATAAGTCCACTATAAAAATAAAACAAATGACTGCCGTTGGTAAATAACATGTTCTTAAGTGAAACGATAAGTATGAGAGAAAATGATTAATACTCTAAATTCAAAGACATTTATATTACAAAGCGACACTTTCATTTAGAAAATCATCGATTCTCATGTATCCACGCTAGACAAGACATTTTTATTTCATGATACATAAGCAATCTGATTTTTGTTATATTTATGTCGTCACCATATTTGAATTTAGGGCTCAGATATGCTAATTTAATTTAATTATATATATATTTTTTTTTGGGTTGAACTAGTCCATTAAGTCAGAAAACGTTGACAATATGGTAAGCATTTAGCTTATTTATTTAACGCACAATTACTTCTACAGCGCTTATCACGGTGCATATTGTTTCACCGCCGCTTTACAGAAAGCACAAACTTTACATTGCCAAACCAGAACAGTCTGTTATCAGGGTTTATTTGAGAAATGTGCTGTTTTAAAATAATACAAACACTGCACTAATATCATGTATACATATTAGCAGAAAGAATGAATAAATGCATGTTGTGATAATAGTAATACAATAAGTGCTATTCCAAAAAATTCTATTATCTCTTACTTGCGTATCTCTGCAAATTAAACGAGGATAGGACAAAGTAAAATCAACACGCTTTACCTTTAAGATACTACTTGAGTACTGATGGTACCAAATGAATTGTATTTCAATCAATTACTGCCTTGTTTTCCAGATTAAATGTGTCTTGCTGACTAAGATCTATTGACCTTTACACTGTCCCAATACATCAATGAGAACAAGAAATAAGAAAGTTCTCCGTGATCAATTTGTCTCCCTTTCTCTCTGTGTCTCCAGGCCGATGCGGACAAGATCAATGGAGAAGCCTACGTGGTCTTCGGGGTCATTTTGTTCTTCTGGGAATTGCTGCCCACCAGTCTGGTCGTGTTGTTCTTCAGAGTGCAGCGGCCCAATCAGAACCTGGTGAGAGTCTAATCCTGTGTCACTTCTCTAAAGCCCACGTCAATAACACAGCTGGACACTTACTCAATGACGACAGCCTGCGATCGGCTTTTTAAAGTCCCGCAGGAAAAGCTGTTTTCCCTTCAGATAGAATTAATTTAGAGGTTTGCTCCAGTCCGCAGAATGGAAAACTACATACACGCCGCTTTATTTGCCTGTCTGTGTAAATGCAAGCATGTGGTTTTATTTATATTTTGTGTGCAATGTTTCCACAGGCGCCCGGTGGTATGATCAACAGTCACAGCTTTAGTTCCAGGGCGTATTTCTTTGACAACCCTCGGCGCTACGATAGTGACGACGACTTGTCTACGCGAGGCGATAGATGCAGGTTTGTGTGAATAAATACAATTAAAGGGGTCATATGGCGCGAATACGTGTTTTTCTGTGTCTTTGGTGTGTTGTAAGTTCTTAATGCATTTATTAGACATGTAAAATTGCAAAAATGTAAGTGTCGGAACAAAAGATGCATTTTATCTAAACGCAAATGCTCACCCCGACCTGCCTGAAACGCCTCGTCTAACCACACCCCCACAAATCTACGTCACTTCATGGTATGATTTGACTAAGACCGCCCAAATGTATACGCAAGTAAGGTGGGTGACCTGTCAGTACAATTGCTTTGGCACCTGATGTTCCAAATATGGTAAGAGGCGTTACATTTCCGTCACACGCTTGCAGTATTCCACCAATCACTACGCACGGGTTAACTGGCCAATCATAGCACACCTCGCTTTTCAGAGCGATGAGCTTTGTGAAAAATCTGCTTGTTTCAGAGAGGCGGAGCAAAGAGGAGATACAAACATGCACGATATGTGGAAAATACAGCGTTTTTGAACCTCAAATCGTGTAAACACATTGCATTACATCTAAAACAAAGGATAATATTGGTTTTAGCCGTGTCATGACCCCTTTAAATAACCTAGAATTTATTTTTAATGGAATCATTTGGGTTTTGTTTTTCCAGCAGTATCATGTCATCCACACCTCAAGCGGGCCCAAGTTGGTACGGTTCGATCCAGAGGAACGGCAGCCTGACGGGAATCCCCCACCTGCTGAATGGACCTCAAACATCAACCGCCCCCCTTCTCTTCGCTTGCGGCAACATTCAAACCAACCAACACCATAACTACTATTCCACACCCCAGAATTACTACTCGCCCTCTCAGAATTAACGGACCCTGGACTGGACCGCAAGCCTCTCGGACATCTTTAAACAATGCTCGTGGGTGTCTTTCCCTTTATTCAAATGATCCGCCATCTGCAATGCACCGGCCCAGCGAGCGGATTTAAAGGGACCATAAATGAGGTGACACAGCTGATATGACACTAAACAGTGCACTATATGTCAGAGTTTCTTCGTGGTATACTGGCGAGGTTGTGAGCGCAACTGACCAAAAGCTCCCTAAAGACTACCGATTCCATCAGATGTTCCTGGGTCAAAACACAATGATATCCCAAGAGTATTTGGCACATGGACTCCTCGGCGTGTTTGGATGTGTTTTTGCACTTACTGTGGGCCTGAATTTTGAGTTTGGATGGATAGAATAGTTAAAGAGCGTTTATTATATTCTCTTTGAGGAAGAGCCCGTTGAGATTGTCCTATGTCTTTCTTCCAAGAGGTTTTTGGAGACCAAGTGAAAAGAATTCTCAATATTTCGGATACGTCCAGGGGCGTCACTCACTAGGTACTAGGACCCAATTTGTGCACTACACATGAAATTCATGTGACTTTCAATATAATTACTTTGCCAAAGAGCCTGTTTAAATCCAGGCTTCAGCAGATTTCCATGCTTCCCAAAGGTGAAGAATGCGAAAGACGAGATGAAAGATCAAGAGTTGATTTTTCTTGTGGTGTATTTGAATGTACCGAGCGTGAATAGAAGGCTAACTCTACTTACACTGTCTTATATTTAGGTACTTAACTAGGCTTGTGGATGAATCTACCCGCGTATTTTCAGTACGCATATACTGTCGTGACATCTTTCATCAAAATCCAGCTCATTGTATCAAGCATATCGTTCTCCAGGGATGCCTAAAATGGTGCCATCGTAAAACTTTCCTAGAGAAAAACACATTGCACATTGTTTGTATCGAACATGTTTCATAAGCTTTATTCCTACATAATTGTATTTCTGGAACGTGATTGGTGAGCAGTTGATCTTCTATATCCAGATTAAGTGAAGCGCCCCCTTCCATTCCACTAAAAAGGAATTGTTTTGTTTTTTAGTAAATGAAAAAATATTTGTGTGTATTTTTATCCATTTGCTTCTCCGTGTGCATTACGGACTACGTTAAGTTAACAATCATTTGGCTTATGCCATCATTAAATGTGTAGCCGCGTGGGTCCATGTTTTAAAGAGCCCAATCCGAGCTTGTATCACATACAATGAACGAATGAATGAGACTGTGAGGTTGGAGCTCTAATGGTTCAGGCCACCTGCTCTAAAATAGTTTTTTAATTACATTTATTTGTATTTTAAATTGTATCATGCAGGGTTTTGAGAATCTGGTATAAAAAAGTGGTGGATGATTTTAATTGGTTGGATTTTTTAAATCAGCTTCAAGTGACTTTAATTCCCTATAGCTTGTTGTTTTCCAGCTGATGTGTAGCATGTGTGAAACCATTCAGGTAGGACTGAACGGTGAGCATCAATTGATGGGATTGTGCATTTAATGCTGATTCATACGCGTAGTTCCAGGGATTGTGGTCTGTTCAGTGTGATGTCATTTCCTGGCATAAAAAGAGGCTGTGTATGAGTTTGTTTTTAATTTATATATTTTTCTGATTAAAAAATATTTTACTGTGAAATGTAGCATATTGTTTCTTGTGTCTTGCAAAAGAGCAAGTTAAGCTTTTATTATAATTTCTTTAAATGTTTTGTTCGAGGCCAACGAATGTAACTTGTTTACCCATGTTCATAGTCCATTAAAGATGTACACAAGCACTACCATTTCAAAAATAAAGTTTTATTGCACTGTTTTAGTAAAAACATTTATTTGTCTTCTTGCGTTTCATGTTGTTATTCTTAATGACAGTTGTGTTAAATATTGATGACAAAATTGTAAAAATAAAAACCCTCAGAAATTTCACTACAAAATTCCAAAATGCTCAAATCGAAACATCAAAGCATTCAGCGATAGTTCACCCACAAATGAAAATTCTGTCGTTATTTACTCACCTTCTCATTTCAAACCTGTTTGACTTTCGTGCAGAACACAAAAGAAGATATTTTGAAGAATGTTGGTAACAGAAAACCATTGGTCCACGTTGACTTGCATTGGTTTTGTGTCTGTGCAATACAAGTCAATGGGCACCGATGGTTTTTGGTTACCAACATTCTTCAAATTAAGTCATACAGGTAAAAAAACAAGAGGGTGAGTAAATGATGAATTAATTTCTACCTTTTGGTGAACTATCCCTTTAATTCAAAATGATTGTGTACATTTGTGAAATGTTAAAGACTATTTTCAAGTGTATGATTAACTGTGGAACTAAAACATCCCTGTTTCTTCTCCAGCGTGTTTGCTTCAAAATACCAGTGTTCGTTTCTCTTGAGATCTCAAGTCTAATTGTGTTTGTTTCTTGGCTGAACTTCTGGCCACAATTGAATTTGCATTGCTTAAGTCACATCGGATCCTTGGAAACAGCAGGAATTAGGCCAGAGTTCCTTGTGAATCTGAGGTCCACGGCCCAGATGAAAAAGATTACAGTTGCCTATTCAGCACTTTATAATTCTGCTGGATTAAGATTTTTAATAAAGAATTCAAACGTTTGATGTTTTTGCATCTCTGTTTTTGCAGATCATGAGCTCCAAAACCAGAAATCACATACGGATGTGTAAACAGTAAATCAATTATATATAAACACAGCCGAACCTCTCTAACACAGAGACAATAAACATGAGCACACCGGACTTAAAGAAAACCCTAAGTGTTAATGAACAACAATATTCCAAAATAAAAGTGCTCATTCATAAAATGCAAATCATAAGTTCATAACTTTACGTGACTTAAATAATAATTACAATAAATAAATTGTAACTTTACATCTGCAAAATATACAAATTACTTTGATAAAAGTCCCTTTTGTAAACCATTTTGAACTAGGTTTTATTTATGTATTGCCATTGGAGCTTGTACTTCCACGTAGTTTTTGTTTGCCTGTTCAATACTTCCTAAGCAATATTTCACAAAACATATTTCCATTCCTAATGTTTCGGACTAAACTGCTCAACTTCAGTGAGGTTGAACTGTGTATAAAGTACAGACGACTCTTAAGACAATAATTGATTCATCCTGGGGGCGAAAGCTGTGTCATATAATCCATTAGGGTGGACTTTTTCAGTCACTGTTTCAGCTCTGACAACAACGACCGAAAATTCTCCAACTCTCTGACACTTGTGGAGATTCTAAAAAAAGTCACGAGACAACATTTAGACATTTAAGAATATTACAAGTTTAAAAATCTGAAAAGATATTCCCTGATATTACCTTCCGAAGGCATTGAACAGGGAGACAATCTCCTGACGACTCAGCTGGAAAGACGGACTGCTGTTTCTCGTGTTTGGCATGGCCTCTATTTGCCTTTCTGAGAACAGGATTTTGAGGGCTGTTCCCAGGCCCTGTGTCTACGAGAGACATTCATTCGGTCATTCACATATCAATGGTTGCATTCAAACACTTTTCTTCCGAGCAACATAGTCTTTATTGTCTTACCTGCAATTTGCCCCAAAGTCTGCATTTAAAACATTCAACACAGTCCATGATGCGTGAAATGTTCTTAAATGTACGCTTGAAGTCCTCCTAATACAAGGACAAACAATTGCATAACTTTATTAACATGCGTTTCTGTAAGACGGTTATAGCAACCTTCAATAAGAGTCACTCACTTTCAGTTTCGAAGCTTCTTTCTTATTTCCCGCAAATAGTGTGGTCTCATCAAAATGCAGCGGAAAAGATCTGATAAATGAATAATCAGATGTGAAATTTCAAACTTTTAGACCCTAAACATCTGAATCATCCAACTTTTACACGACCGCTGCAATGATCTTACTTTGCCACTTGGAGGAGCTCTAAAAGCATGTTCTTGTTTTCTGCATCCTGCTCAGACTGGCCGGTGTACAAATGAAAAGCGGGACGCTCAAAATAAGGGAGGACTTTAGCCAGAGCACGCAGCTCAATGAGGTACAGGAAGTAAAGGTTCCGTAGTCTCTTTGGCCCCTCCCCTTTTGTCAGCTCTTCGTCAAACCTCACCTGGAACTCGGAGACATTGTGACCCCACTTCATCTCGAACCAGTTCTCTATCCGATCAAATCAAAAAGAGAAACAAGACAATAAATCCGATGGGATTTCTATCATAATGGGATCAAACAAGAATCTTGTTAGAATTCAATTAGATAATGGAACCTTGGACTTTACTTACAACAGGACGTGACTCACCATCTAGAAGATGTCTGGCACTGAGGTGTATGTTTATACTGGCGTGAAGTCCTGATATTAGTCTGAAGAAAGCTCGCTTTTCAACACACAAACCTGTAAAGAACAATCTCAGATAAAAATGTACAAAATGAAAAGTGTGATTTTGTGCGGACACTTACCCTCAAGCCAGCGGTGGAACCCCTGACCTTAATAAAGAAGAAGTGAGTAGACTTGTCAGTGTCTGAACGAATTAAACGTGAAAAAGATTTGATTCAGAGAAATGTTATATTACCGTCAATGTCTCCTAAAGGAGAAGAGAGAGTGAGTTACAAAGATTGAAAATCATCATCGTTCTGATCATCTCAACTATAGAAACAGTCAAAAGTACGTCAAATTCAATTCTAAGACTATGGAATGAAAACATGCTTACCGCTGTTGGACACCAAAGGATTCAGTGGTCGTTTAACTGAATACGGTCTGTAAATGTAAATGTTTTTGTGATCACGTTGTCATTGCATTGAAATGCACATTCATTTGATATATTACAACGTATACTGCCTTACAAATGCATTGCTCTTCCGTAAAGCTGCTTCAAAAAGATATGCGTTGTAAAAAAAATATGCTTAACAAATAATTGTGACTTGAATTAAAGTTTTACTTGAAACAATTCTCCTCATATATGCTGTTCCATATCCGCCACGCCTCTGGTCCTTTATAACCAGTGAAACGCTCAGGGTTCAACAGGAGGTCAACATACTGTGACTGTGGCGAGTCTTCGTCTGAAAAATACACAAATCAATGTTTACGGCCTTTAAACGCACAAATAAGACATTTAACTGGACTTGCAACCCAATATGCACTTGCTTTTTATCGAACAAATTAGATGAAAGGCACATTATTCTAGGTGAATTGCAAACCTTAAAATAAGAGCGAACGTACCATCTAACATGCAGAAGCGGTCGGATTCGTCGTCGTGTTTCTTCCATTCACTGAGCGCCTGACGCGTCTCATCACTATACAGTGAGACATGGAGTAAGAATTCACACCATTATGCACCACGTCAGGATACATTTTACTACAAAAATGTGTACGTTCTTCAATAAGAAAAATCTGTTATACCTTAGGGAACCATTGACTGCTCCAAGTTTCTCAGTCATGTCACATCCTTCTACATCCTCACTGGCTTCCTCTGAATACTATGATGAAACAGAAAACATCAACATCCGCCTGCACAAACGTCTGTAGAAATGGATCATATCACTTTTCTTATGAACTATAAAGTGAACACAGGCCTGATACCTTATAACTGCTGGACTTAATGCCCTCGGGTACCTCACCCTGCACAGAAATAAACAATGTTTATCATGTTTTATTCAGTTACAGACGAAATAGAAAAAAATCGAATTAAACTCGTACTGGTGTGCATGATTTCACAGCACAAGATGTGAGTCCGCATTGACTGTGATCACTCCAGAATGGACAAGGGTTGTTTAGATTGACCTGGTGATCACATAACAACATGTTAGGAACTGAAAATCTCAGCAACATTACAACAGACATGTTTGGACTTTATTTTCCACAATCAACAACCTTGTAAAACCTGAAATAATCCGATGAAAGCAGTTTTTGCAGTTTGGGAAAGATGTCTTTATTGTTGAATCTGTCAATGGTCTCAACATCACATGCGCAGTCATCCAGGGTCCCAGTGACCTACAACAAACATTAAATCACCCAATTACTCCTGACACAAAGGTACACAACATTGTATCACAATGTTTTTTTGTTACAGGTCACCGTAGTATTTACATGGTATGAAAAACATGATGAGGTCTCACCTGGCAGAAACACCTGTGCGCAGCTGAGTCTGCTGTAGTCACGTGGACGGCGGCGAGCACAGACACCAGCAGCATGAACACTTTCATGATGAATGAAACGGGTTCCGCGGGAAACTGTTGTTCTTTTGGTGTTCTCTTGTTGTAATGATGCGATCGGCCGTGTTTGTGTAATGTGTTTTTCCAGGGAGTCACACGTCACCTCTCAGATCACTTCCGATTCAATCCGCCGGTAAGTTACGTGAACTACGTGACTCGATTATTTCTGCGATATGACTGAGCGCTGTAATGATGACAGTTTTCTCTGTCGGCCGAGGTCTAATACTAAAGTGAATTATGACATTATTTTGTAATTGGCGCCCTATAGACGGCAACAGCAAAATATTCATATTATTTTTAAGACGCGGATTCGT
Organism: Triplophysa siluroides; assembly: GCA_006030095.1. NCBI lineage: Eukaryota > Metazoa > Chordata > Actinopteri > Cypriniformes > Nemacheilidae > Triplophysa > Triplophysa siluroides. The sequence goes on along the minus strand of VCII01000226.1, from coordinate 1,922,611 downwards.
TGTGAACGTTGGTGTTTTGCCGGCGAATCTGTCAGGCTGAATTGTGAAATATGCCGTAGTAGTTTCGTCAAATTAAAATCTCCACAATGTCACATGCACGAAAATTGCGCTACATGCAGGTCTCCACAAGATGTCGCAAACGTAAATAAAATACCTTGAGTAAGCCATAGTTTTTTACAACATACACATACACTTTTGTACGAATGCGAGGGGATCGAGGGGGGCTTTTTATGGGGGTCACCCGCCGGACTGCTGACCCCGAGTGGGGACACCCGTCTTATCTCTGAATAACCTTGGTTATGAAATCTAAAAACTGAATAGTGTAGACAATTATCTATCTATCTATCTATCTATCTATCTATCTATCTATCTATCCATATCTATAGCATCCATCCATCATATTATGATCCCTCCTATCTCCATAGCGGCAGAATCTATCCTATCTATCTATCTATCGATATCTATCTATCTATCGATATATCCATCATCCATCCATCCATCCAGCCAGCCAGCCAGCCATCCATCCATCCATCCTATCTATCTAATCCTACTATCTCAGCTATAGCCATATCCATCCAGCCATCCATCCAATCCATCCATCTATCCATATCTCCTCTCTATCTATCTATCTCTATATCCGATATCGCTATAGAGTATCTATAGTATCTATATATCTATCTATCTATCTATCTATCTATCTATCTATCTATCTATCTATCTATCTATCTATATCTATCTATTCCTCCAATATAGACAGTGGCGGTAGAGCTCCACCTGATGGACGGTATTTGCAACAGCAACGCGCCTCGGTTACATTTTCAAGAATTCAAGGGCGGCATCGAGTGTATCCCATTTCGACACTTTTCTAGCCCACTTTCGTCGCGTCACAGGAGGACATAGTTACAGTGTAACTTTCTAAAGCAAACACTAGCGCGAAAGCTTAAACTTTATTCATCAACCGCTCGTCGTCTTTTTGCAACCCCCACCTCTTTAAAACAGTGTAAACAAAACTTCACTCTCGCTCCAATATCGTCGGGTTTGATGTGGGAGCCTAATTTCCCCCTAAAATTCCCTGATCCCCGGTCGTTCCGTCTCCTGTAGGATAAGCAACACGATCTCCTCCTAACTCCATTCTCTATTTTTGTGCTTCCTTGTGCTGCCAAGCCCCTGACGTAATGCTCCGTGTTAATTATTAGCATGTGGGAAGTGATGCCGAGACTCTCCTCTGCTGCTTAAACAAGAGCGACAGACTGCGGGGAGAAAAACCTCGTCAAGATGGCCAAACACACTGACCCAGAGTGAAGGGACACCCGCTCCCCGTCCCGTCCTGTCCCGTCCCGCGAACAGCACCCATGCAACTGCGCCTTTAGGTGAGTAACTTTTTTACCACAGTATTTCAAAGTAGCCTACTTTGCACCATCGTTTACTTCAGTTTTGCCTTCAATGTAACTTTATGAGTGAACGTGGATACGGGGCTTACGAAAAATACTAACCAGAAGGTTTTTAATCAAAACTTGTTTATTAATAGGAATTCAAAAGGGGGCACGGTTGGTTAGCTTTTTATGGGGGTCACCCGCCGGACTGCTGACCCCGAGTGGGTAAACGTCTTATCTCTGAATAACGCTAGTTATGAAATCTAAAAACGGAATAGTGTAGACAAGTGTTAGGCACTCATGCAACAGTTTTTGGGAATGTTCTGGACGGGCTGGGGGTTAAGTCCTGGTTTATACGAGTCGACCGAGCTGCTCAAATGTCGCCTCTGACATGAAGTGACGTTACGTTATCTGTGCGTATTAACGCAAACTGAGAGCGCGTTTATTTTCTTGAATTGCTGGGATTCGTTCATTGTAACCACGTTTGGAGGTATGTGTGATGTAATGTGTGTAATTTAGGTCACAAGGACACCTTCAAATATTTTACATCTGCATTAATGCGAATTTATGCCTCATATTTTGGTAACGTCCGCGGAGACGATTAACGTTAATCGGTAACAGATTCGTCACTCGGCAATAATAATGCACAAGTTCGCGTGTGGAGCTGGCGTGATGTGTCAAAACGCTCGAGTATATGCTGGATGAAGCCGGTTTATTTTGGTCTCTGGCTTCTGTGGAGGGTAAAGAGTCGTTTGATGGTCTGTAACCTCACGATATTTGCCGTGTCGTTAGAGTTGGTTAACCTGCGTTTGGCTGCTTCAAGAACGCGTTGTGTTCCGTCTAAACTCGAAGTCTGAAGCAACAGGGTTGCGTCGCGTTGGGGGCCTATACTATTACAGTTATACATTGTGTGTATTTTTTTGTGAGTTTTCGCTCTGTACTTTCACAGGTGGACGATGAAAGAGGTTTTATGTTGAAAATGCCATCAAGAATCAAGCTGGACTGTATGCTGAAGGAAAGCTGAGGTTTCTAAGCCCGGAGGTTGGAGAGCTCTTGCACCATCTCAGAGCTTCAAACAGGGATTCCCCACCGCCTACCGCCCAACGTCACACAATTCCACACATTGGATCCCAGTAGCATATAACACCTCAGAAGAGTATTTGCTGTCAAACCTTCAGCCGAAAAAGTAAACGCGGGTGTCAGTTTTGGATACATCTCTAAGGTGAGACTCCACTGCAAGGAGTCAGGTTCGACAAACCCGAGTCTTGGTGCCCGTGCCTCCCCACTAGATCATGATGTTTCGTGACCAGGTGGGAGTCCTCGCCGGCTGGTTTAAGGGATGGAACGAATGCGAGCAGACGGTGGCGTTATTGTCGCTCCTCAAGCGCGTCAGTCGTACTCAAGCTCGCTTCCTGCAGCTCTGTCTGGAGCATTCCTTGGCTGACTGCACCGAGCTGCATGTCCTGGAAAGAGAAGCCAATAACCCAGGTCAGTGGTTCTCCCTCTCCTTCCCGACATGAACCGAAAGCAGGTGGTACCGGGCCGTACAGGTGCACCCAGCTTTTTTGGTTAATGTTGGGTCATTTCTCAAGTGTTGCCTTTATCTTTAAATCTGATGTATGTAGCTGGTTAGTTTATTTTGAGCCCACCTATACGTGAGGATCATGCGATGTTATATGCGATTGCTCTGGTGTGGGCTAACCCAGAATTTTAGGGCTTACTTTTGGTTTGCCACAATGTGCTGGATTTATTTGCTCCATCTTTTGCATAAACAAATGTAAGATGAACGTTGGGGCATTTCTGTCATACTGGGATTAATAGTGGGCTGGGAGCCACGAGGTGCTTCTCTATGTCTAGAAATTGTGTGTGTTGTGTTTTACAGGATGGATTTTTATACGTTGTCATTGTTTTCTAAAACATCAAAAACAGAACTCATGACGTTTTTTAAGGCGGTATGCTCCCAGCCCTAGTGCCTACTGAGATTAAAGCCAGCTGAAGGGATGCAACATATCTCCATGTCTTTAGCGGACTCTTTTATCCAAAGCAACTTCTTATTCAATATGCTAAACAATAATTGTGGATTATGTTTATAAGTAGGACGGGGGCTTGGACGGTGCATTTTTTTTGCTGTTGGACTCGAGCGTTGTTTCTACGTGTGGTGATGGGTTGCTATGTTGTTATTGCAAATGGTTTATTTGCATGCACGTATTTGGTTGTCACCTTTGAAATGAATGCATTGAATATCATTGTGTCCTACCTGCGCGATTGACCTCAGGTGATGTTGGGCGATTGTGCCATTGTCAGCTTCCTATTACTCACCAGACAGAAGGATTCTTTGGTTAATCAGCATGTTTTCATTCATTCAGGCAGACGTCTGGTTTTGCTCCAGCCCATAATAAGTATCTGAAACGGAACACACTTCGGGCGATTTAAGTGTTTGTTCGTTTTTGAAGGTTACGTTTTGACTTGTTTAGTTAAGCCAACTTTTAACCTGTCTTGCATTGACATTTACACAGTTGAAGTGTCGCTGTGGTTTTGTATTTGTTAGCAGTCTTAGGAGTGTCCATTTTTTGCTACCGTACGGTAAAAATGTAAATTAGCTAACGCATCTGACATTGTATCAATAAGATCATTCTTTAGCCATTAGGGGAAATTATATTACAGTACCGAACCGTTTGGTATGAGCCAAGGACTTTAAGGGATATTTGAGAAAAAGTGGTCACATCCATCCTCGGACATAAAACAGCTTTCATTTTATAAACCAGTAAGTAACTAAGACCTGTTTGTTAAGCGGTGTGTACGGAGTAAACTCGCAGCTGGAAGTTGACTGGAAAGATGCGACTGTTTGGAAAGGAACTGCTCCGAATGACAGGAATCCTCAATGACCTACTTATTTCTCTCTGTGAAGGAGCTGCCTTGTTCCCTTGACCCAAATGATGCAACTTATTTGCTTGTTGTCAAAGTATCGCACACTGTAACAAAATTGGTGTGTTGGTGTTTGTAATATTTTGCAATTGAGTAAATGCAGCATTGTGTTTATTTGCGTTTGGCTCCGTACACTTAAAATGCTGTTTTTGTTCTTCGATTGATTTTACATTACCTTCATCTCAAAATGACATTAGTCTCTTTAGATGACATTAAAGGACGAGTGTGTGTCTATGTGTATGTTTGAGAGAGAGAGTGCATGTTTGTCTGAGCTGGTGTTTAACCCTTGATCATTTTCCACCTCTCAGCCCAGAGGCGGGCCGGGACAGGAGGGGCACTGTTGTTATGAATGACTGACTTCATACCTCTGCATGTGTGTGTGAGATGATGGAGGCCAAGCTCACGGAGAGAAAGTGCTCAAGAGTTGTTTTTTCCAACATGGTGGCCTCTCTTTGAGATACAGTGCAATGTAATTTTAGAAATCGAATGCGCTCTTGCCAATGGAAATCGGTAAAGGTACGTGAGTTATGATGGCATCCTGATATTTGTAACTTTTTAATGCTAAACTTTGTTTTGGTGAAGTCATAATCTTAGGGATTGCAATGTATCCATACAGTACGATCATATGGATGTAAAATGCCTCTTCATAGACTGGATTTGGGACACACCTTCCCTAGTAACCACTGTCCAGACTCTTCTCCAGCCTGAGTCATTTGTTCATTCCCCGGTTGCCTTTCCCAGATTGTCACTGAGCTATTTGGAAAAGCTAGCGCTTGTCTCTTGTTTGGGTGTTGAACTGTTACATTTCACCCACGTAACAGCAAGCTGTTTATTTCTGGCCCTCGCTGAGTTTTGTGAACTCGTACGCAATCCGAGGGACTAGGGACAGCCATGAAGAACCAGAGAAAATGTCAATTTTTTTATGCTTTTCATTACAGTCATATCTGAAAGCATGAGATGAATGAGTCTCCAATACATCCACAGTTTTTTCCTTGTATTTTTTCTTGTTGTTTTTTTACCCTGAGATCAGTGATCTCTTCTATCTTATCTCCAATATTGCTGTTGCTGTTCTTAATCAAAACCATATAATTTCTTATTTTTTTTCTTTATCAAAGGTTACACTTGTTCAGTCCCTCCCAGACTACAGACCTCATATTCTTGTTCAGCAAGAATGATTTATGACTTGTTGTTAGTGGAAACATTCATAATCGCCATCAGCCAAAAGTAGTGTTATTTCTGTATTCATCTGAACTGTCTTCAAGGCTTTTGGCAGTTGTTGTTGTTCTGTTACATTCTTTCAAACATTATTCCGAGATAGAGATTAGATTTGGGGAGATAGTATTTCCCTTATTGGTTATTTTCAATCCTTAAATACTTTAGAGTAAACCATGCTCACAATAACTAACCCAGATTTCAGTATGGATCTTGGGATGTCTTAAAATAATGTATTTGAGTCGCATCATAATATAACCATTAATTTATAATCAAAATGATAAGCATAAATGCCCTTGATCAAATTTATATGGTTCCTCATTCCGGATCAGCTAACGTTATTAAATATTCATCGATCTCTACGACTCATCCATCAGATAATTGTCTCCATCATGAAGCGTCAATGTGATGCTTGCCGTTTCGTCTGAAAAATAATGTTTAGTTGTATACAGAAGCACAGATGAGCATTAGTTTTTCACACAAGTATCAAAACTTTTGCGCCTGCTAAGGTGTCTAAGGAAAAATGCTGAGCTTGGATGACATCAGCACTTGAGTCAGTCTTGGAAACAACTTGGGCATCACCTTTTCTGTTTTTTGTCTTAATGAATGGCAAAATATGCTCATCTCAGCATACAGGAATGGATGACATGCAGGTACTTGAAATGTGTGTGTATATCATCCTTACTCACTTACACAGATTGCCTTCACCGTCTGCTGTTGTTAAAGAGACTTTGACTTGCAGTCAAAATCACGATCTAAAATAACCAGTTTTTCACCTTATTAGGCACGTGATAAGTTTTTAGTTCACATGTGTTTAAATGAATTGCTACTTACTTATGTTTTTCCAATGTTTATGTTTATTTTGTGCAGAATATGTATAGAAATCAATTTATAGAAGGTGAGTGTGTATTGCACACTGTTGTAATGGCACGTGTAAATGTTTATAAATAATGCTTTATGACTTAAAGAACATGTACAGCCTGTATTTATCTGTATTTAGATTTCAGAATAAGCACATTTGTCATATGTTGAGGTGTCTCGGTAGTCTAAGAGGGGAAAATTCCCGACTTTAAATAATGAACCATTTACACGCTTAAGACATTTGCGCTGTAAGAATGTGCACATCTTGACAATCTCACTTGGTATCGTTCCTTGGAAAGGCCTGAGAAATGAGTTTTGTCACTGAGAGAAAAACTTGATTTTGATCAGCCGAGTACAGGTACAGGTTATGTTGTTTGTAGCCATTGCTTCAGTTCTGACTATTTATTATTACCATTTTAGTATTTTTGATAGTATTGAAGTTTCGTTTGCTTTGGTAATCATGGACCCTCATTATTTCTTTCCACAATAATCAAAGTATCGTTCAAAAATGCACTTTTTTATGTGTATTTCTGTGAAGAATCAGGTTAATTTAATGGTTGGTCATGAATTCCTTTGATAATTTCTGTTATAATATCATTAAGTACATTAAAAAGCACAACATTTAAGTCAACAAAGATTATAGGTTGAACTTGGATTAATGTTTTTCTTCATTACGATCCTTATGATTTGTTTATTTTTAGCATGCCCAGCTATGATGTTCCCTAAAGTAGGTCTCCAGCTAAAATCTGATATTGCGGTTCATAGCCACAGTTAATTTTGTTTCCTCAACCTCCGCCGCTTGCTCTTCATCTCCCACGCCGTCCGACCGGCTCGGTCGCTCCTGTCACACTGGCAGCGATCTGTCGGCTCACGCTTGATTGCAGCAGAGAGCGAGCCGTCAGAAGAAGCACGCTTGCTATTACACAAATGACACGTCTGTTTTCTTTATATCAAATATAGCAATGCAGACTCTGGCTGGTCTGGTGTTGTCTTTCTTCTGCTGCTGTTCAGCGTGTTTTATTCTGCAGCTGGTAAATGCAAAGCGCAGGCAGCTGCATCATGGTGCCACAATGCAGGACTTTGTTGGAAAGTGCTGATTTTGCTTTTAAGAGGTCAGGCTGAGATTACCCCCTCCCACAGAAAATCTTTCTTTTCTGTGTCAGCTCCCTCTCCAGACGGTTGCTAAGCAAGAGTGGGTTTGTATTAGAATCAGAGAAGACGTGTTCCTAGCAGTTGCCCTTAATGGGATCTTTTGCACAGGCTGGCTCTCGTTCTTTGTAGATTGCATTTATATAACCTCAGCGGAGGAATCGCTGAAGCTTTCTTTTTTTCTCTCCCTGCAGGTAATAAAAGATTTAAGATTTCTTCCAAATAGGAAAATGTCCAGTCTTCTATGAATGAGGACTAGCGCAGGGGCCCAGACATTTCCTTAAATAGGGTTTCTGAGCTCGAATCCGCAGACTTGAGGCTCACATTCTTGGAATAGTTCCCGGCTGTGACATTCTGCGCCATACAAACACGCACAACCCCTGGAACGTCCACAGGTAGACGAGATTACCGTTCCAGTCCATCGCTGCTCACGGCCGGTGCGGTCGTCAGGTTACAATGGAACTTCCTGTCAGGGGTTTGGTCTGTTCGAGGGCATGAATAGAGCAGATTTTGGGGCCGGAGTCTGAGGCCTCAGGGTTTCCTCCTAGATTGCTGGTGTGGTTAAATATGACTACTCTAGTAATGCTTTCACAGTGTTAGATTTTCACTACAAAATTGTCTTGGCCAAAAGAATTCACAATAACGAGATTATCGTGGTATATATGAAATCATTGCGATGCTTTAATGGGGATAATGATCCTTTTTAAGGCTTTCACACTTTTAATTCGAGGTCGGAGAGAGAGTTTGTAACCATTGTGGCTTCTAAGGCAAAACTTTTAACGGGCGCGTAAAAACACAATATTATGTGTAGTATTGACACAATACCGATAATTGTGAGTTTTAATACCACGGTATATTGTGCCCCCCCCTAGTTCTTAGTTAAATACATCTTTTATTTTATTTGGTGTTTTCTCTTTATATGGCCAATTTGGGAAGTGAGAGAGAGCGATTGTGACCTTTGTGGCTTTGAAGGCAGAATGTTAAATGCATTAAATATCCCTATTTTGGAGTTTCAAAACTGACGGTAATTTATTTACAGTATTGGCATGTTCATTGTTGACATTGTCATTGATGGAATGTAACGAAACACTATTTATTTATGTTATATTTGAGAGATTATTCATAGTCATCCAACATGATATTATTATTTCATGAGGTCAGGTGGCAATCGCATTAAATCGTATGATTATTCGAACAAGCAAGAATGAAGCACCTCCCCTAATCCTGACGTCACTGGGTCATATCTTATTAAAATGCACGACGGAGAACGTAAAAATTTGGATGAATTATCTAACTCCATGAGATTGAGTCAATGTATTTGTTGCTGGTTTTTTGCAGTTTTCTTTTAAGGTTAATTGCAGTCTTGTAAGTCGCATTGGATAAAAGTGTCTGCAAAATGTACATGTGGATGGAAAGGCACAGTCGCACAGGTTGAAAGCTCATCTGGTCTTTAATCTAACACTGTCAAGATCCGATACAGATATCACTTCAGGGTCAGTCTTGAATGGGTCTCCGGGTTCGTACGTGGACCGCGACGCGCTTCCTGTCTTTTAGAGGGACAGTTCATCCTCCGTACCGAACAATAGTGATGACTCGGAGCCACAGAGAATGCTTGGTCTACTGACAGAGGCAGGTGTTTCCCACTTTGTTGTCTGTCCAGCTGAGCTCAATGGATAGTTAGCCTGCGCTGCTATTTCCAATGCCGAACAGGATTAGCGGCCGTAAATATAACTGGCTTGAAGGAAGAGAGGAAGAAAGCGTGCGCTTAAACGCAGACAAACTCTCTGCACAAAGCGTCTGCCAAGCTAAATTTAGAAGTGCCGGCCTCATTCTCTAATTTCGACAGCAGACGTAACATTTTGTGATTGTGTGTGAAGAGGAACTGGGGGGGTTAGATGACCCGGTGCTTTGACACACGGACTTTGGGGTTATTAATCAGCTGATGGAGAACTTGTGGGAGTAAAGAGTTGAGTGTTGGAGTCAGATGGGCAGCTGGTGGTTCAGGCAAACCAGTAAAGGGAAAGTTCACCCCAAAAATGAATTCTGTCATTTAATTTTTTAATATGTCTCTATCTTCTGTGGAAGACAAAATAAGATGAGAAATGTCCATACGGTGGAAGTCAATGAGTGAAAGTGTTGTTTGGTCATCAACGTTCTTCAAAATATCTTCTTTTGAGTTCTGCAGAAGACAGCAAATCAAACAGGTTTGAAATGACACAAGGGTAAATTATGAAAGAATTACATTTTTTTGGTGAACTATCGCTTTAAGTTAAGAAAACCATTTATAACCAAAGGGCTTTCTTGGCTTACAAGTAATGAGAATCCATCCATACTAATTTTACTTTCGAGCTCTGAGAGCACATTTCAACACGTAGCTTAAAATGTGACGGTTTCGCAAGTGAGTGTTTATTTGGGAACATTAGTGTGCTGACATTTGCTGTATTTTTAGTACTTGCATACTTTTGTGTTTTGGATAGGATGTGCATGTTTCTTTTGTTTAAACATTTTAACAAGCAATGGAATTAAATTCGTCGTCTGTGTTCCTTCACTATCAAGTTTTTTGAAGGTAACCAATGAAATGTTTGCTGATGTTAATAGTGGTTTGAAACCAGCAAGTATAAGAGGTCAGTGCTGATCTGGTTATTCCAACTTTTCTTTGGGTGAAACTTGAAGGAGTCCAGATTTGGCGCAAGTGGAAAAATGGATATCAGTGATTTTTCTCACCTGGGCGTCTTGACCCAGTAACTATACATGTATTTTAGGTGCTCTTCAAGGCCCCGGCAGGGTGCCGGTGGGATCCGGGCCTGTACGAGCCTGTAGAGACCAAGCCGTTGCCTGTTAAAGCTGCTGTAGAGATAGGTGGGGCTTGTGAAGGAGAGCGGGGTCTTTGCCAATCATAGTGTCAGCCTCTCCAAAGCCTTACTCACACTCCCTGTGGGTGTCGTTTCAGGATACCACACAATTATTTCATTGATCCGGACATTTTTCATTCTTTCCTTTCCCTGGCTTATTTCTCGAGGTGTCATCTTGAGGATTTTTCTCAACATCCCACTCGCAGGAGAGTCTGATTCCATATTGGCTGCGACTCGTGGGAGTCTTTTCAAAAGGGCTCCGTCCGTCCCGGCCGTGAGGTGGAATGGTTTAGCTATTCAGTGTTTCTTTCTGTCCGTCTATATCACTGATGTCCCGCTCTGTATTTCTCTCCACCCCCTGCTCTGCTGAATGCATTAAATCTCGGGGAGCCCGTTTAAGGAAGTGTTTGCTAAAGTAGTGTCGCAGGGATGATCTCAAAAAGAAAGTATGTGTCTAACCAGCGTCGTTTCGGATGCAACGCACCCCAGTCGGAAACTGCGCATTCTTCTGTTGGTCCTGTGGTATGCCAGCGCATTCCGCACTGCTGAGCTGGAGCGAGCAGCCGGAGGGATGGGTGGGGCGTGCGCTCTCTCCCTTTCTCTCTCTTTGTAGCCACTTTTTCCAAATAGGCCGTTTTTCCCTTCCCCACTTTTCCTCTTGGAAAATCTTGTTGATGCAAGTGTCCACAGACCAGTTCCAGCGTTCCATTTTTCCCCTCAAAAGGGGAAAAATGTACAGACAGACCTTTCAGACAAATTTTTCGCCCCCCCTTCATTTTTCTCGGTTGCCTTTTTAAAAGATCTGGATGTGCTATAGAGCAGACGCGGTTCTTTTTACAGCTGTGTCTGGTGTGTATTGGCAGTATTTCTCGATCTGTTTTTAGGGTCATTGAGAGTCAGAGTCTGATATTGTAGGCGCTGTCTCCCTCTCAAGAGACTTAAGTGGTGGATCCCCGTCCCAGGAACAAACGGTGAACTGTGTCCTGGCCATGTTGACTCAACAACTTTCAAATAAAGAATGACCTGTTCGAAACCACCTCTTGCTATGTTTGTTGTGCTAACAAAACAAATGTACAATAGAAGGATTACAACTGGGAAGCCGCGGTATGACACCAAGGTGACACCATGTACTACGATTGTGTTCTTTGAATTATACATAAAAATACACAGATAAATAAACATATCAAATGCATTCTGTACAATGTGTAAAGTGTCTCAAAGTACCACCATGTACATTTTTATTGGGTGACAAAGGTGAAAATGGGGTCGCACACAGACCTTCCATTTAGTTGCCCTTCTTAGTGCACTCTGTGTCAGCATTGGGTGTGTGCGTGGTTCACATGATGCATCCGCCGATGGTCTCGTATAAATAGGGCGTTATCACCAGTCCACTGGTGTTTGGTGTTGGTGTTTTGGCCGACCTATTTTTGGAACAAGAGAATCATGTGTCTGACAAACAGATCTCCTCCCGTGCAGACGTGGGTGTGTGCATGACTGCGCGTGTGTTCTCGACAGCCGCTGATCGTGTGCGTGTGTTATTGGAGCATCTGTGATGCGTGACGGCGGTCGTCTGTTATCAAAGCATGTGTCCAGGGCGAGAGTGTGTGGAACACTGATGTGATGGAGTTTGGTGAACTGTGGGGTTCATATTCGGTCTCTCATTAAGAGCAGCTTTTGGTTCAGCTAATTTTAAGGTGGAAATGTCTGTCTGTATACAGTCGGCTGAACAGCCTCTGTCTGTGTTTGGGTTTCTTTCCTTTTACTTTTTCACTTATCGTGCCTTTATCTCTGCCTCATATTTAACGTAACAACATTTCCAGACATATTCCAGGAGATGCACTTGGTTAATGACATTCTTCTCTTACTTTTGAGTTGTCTGTGGTGTTAGGTTTTTTCTTTAGCACCGACAGGAGCACTTCTTGTCATTTCATTGTATACGGTGCTATCGATTTTAGTTCACGCAGTAATCCTGGTAAATGACTGGTAAATAAACACAATTGTGCAATTCACATAAGCAATGTTGTGGTCTTTTTACTGGTAAGGTTGCATTTACACATCAGTACCAAATAGGGGTTGCACGAACTAGTCGACGTTAATGCTCTGACGCGACATTTAAAGCTTGATGTCGACTAGTCGCAGGTCATGTGATTTTTTTTTTGACACTGTACCTTTAAGAAGACTGCTGACTGTTCCAAGAGACCCGTGCGTGGGATGGATGTCATTCCCACCCGCTTCAGCGGGATTCTGTAACACTGCTGAGTCCTGGCAATAATACATCTTATTTTGTCCTGCTTCCGCACGCCTCATTCACAATGTGTCCTGTTTTCCTCCGCAACATTCACAAGTTTTCTGTTGTTTCGTCTATTAGTGCTCATGACCCTTTCAGATGACTTGTTGTAAATGTCAGGGAAGTTTGCTCTGTAACGTTACACGCGCTCCAGATCTGAAGAAACGTAAGGCTGCTGTGTAGAGATCCACCTTCTGCTCTTTTACTGCATCGCCCGCTACCACCGACCTCGCACTTTAAAATAGTTTTATTTTATTTTTGTTGTTGTTGCTCTTATGCAATAGATGAATAACAGTTTATTTGCATTTAGATACTATATATTTAGAGGCTATTTTGCGGGAGTCCAGCCATTCTGCTGGAGCCCGCACACATTCACACGAGTGTCTTACTGCCAACACCCATCATATCTTGTTGCAAAACATTCCCTAGCTCATATTTTATTTATTAATGACCTCATCGACTACTCGACGTCGACGTGACTTTTGTCACGTAATAGTCGACTTCAAAAAATCTGAGGTCGTTCAACCCCTAGTACCAAAATAGTGGTGAACTTTGTGATGTCATTAAAGGAACTGTTCACCCAAAAAATGGTGTCTTCTTTTACTCACCCTCAAGTTGGAAGAATGCGTGTCAGCAAACAGTTCTTGGTCACTATTGACTACCATAGTAGGAAAAATTGGTAGTCGCTTGTGAAAGTAGCTCATCATTTGCTAAAGTTGCACAATTCTCAACTTTTATCGCTTGACTCCTTCGCTGGGCATGCCCACTTCCTGTCACCAACGGTCACTGTCGCTCGTGTAGCTGGCTCTCCATTGAAATGAATGAGATTGCTAGTCACTGGCGGTCTGAACAGGGCGTTAAGTAGACATCACAAACGTCATCGTAGCCGATGATGTTGTGTGGGTTATGAATTTGCATCCGAACGTACATGGTTTGTAGTTTTTTTTATTGAAAACACAGTTACATTCATCTTGTTGCCCTTGACCCACCTTAAGCATTCATTTATGTTTTAGATGACTCATTTCTGAACGTGTTGTTTGACATCCAAGCACAGAAAACATGAGGTCATGGGTTCAAATTTCACTCTGAAATTCTTCTTCAATTGTTGGCGTTACAAAGATCTCTTGTCGCAAGGGCAAGAGCTTGTTTCCTAGTGTAGTAGTAAATATTGTGTTGCTGAAGAGAGGCCTCTATTTTAAACCAACGGGAAGGTTAAGTGGAAGGGCTAAAGGAAATGCTAATTACAGCCGAACGCTGGGATGTTTCAAAGCTACACCCTCGACGGACAGTTCTGTTCGCTGAGAGCCTGTGCCACGTTTGCTAAAACGCATTTGTTTAACCTACTAAAAAATAACTGTGTGATGCTCTAAAGAAGGGCTTTTCTCACCGCTGTGAATCGACTGTGATTCATAGTTTTTTTCCAGAATGTTACTCTTGTTCTGTTTATCCCTGTTCAGTAGCTCAGCTGGTATTGTCATGGGTTCGATTGGACGATACAATGTAAAAGAATTGCACAGTAAGGCAGAAAATGAAAAGTGGGAAAAGTTCTGGGAGGGAAGGAAGATGAGAATTCTGCTCAGTGTTGTAGTTCTGTACCAGTCTGTCTGCTCTTTTCTTTCTCTGTTGGATGATGTAAGCATCTTAAGATGGAGGTGTGGGCAAAGCAGATGTGTATCATTGTGTCCTTCCAAAACCCTGCCTGTTCAAATTTGCTGTTTTTAAGAAAATGGAAAAAAACACTGAACCTAAATAATTCAACACTCTTGATTAAATGCTCTTAAATGGTTAGTTATTTCCAAAAACCCAGTGGCAAACATAAAGGGTGGCTAATAATAATGATTTATGGCAAAACATAAAAGAAATATGGAGATACGAGGTTTCAGAAGGACAGCAGCGAAATGTTATCCTCTGTGACAGTACGTTCTGCTGGATGTCCCTAGATCTTCATTTTTTTCAGCATCCCTGACATCCCCAGATATCCTTTCTAAAAACATTTCTATTTACATTGACGCCTAAAAATCCTCATAGTTATAAACTTTTTGAACTTTGACGAAGCTTCCAGATAAACCACATTAAAATGTCTTTAATTTAGCTATTTTTATTTGAGCATTTTTTTAATTCTGTGAGAGTTATGGCTTTAAAGTTAACTTTACTCATGGGAGTTCCATCTTAAAAAGTTCAGATTTTGAATCTTATATGTATATTTGCCATTTTAAGCGCGTCAATGTGCACACAGCATTTTTGGATCGAAGGGCATACATGTGAACCGTGTTTTTATTATGTTTACAAATACATTTGATGCACACACAAGATGAAGTTGAAGGGTTTTGCAATGTCTGGTCAGTCCATTCTTGCAAAACATCGGATTGATTCATGACTCACAAAAGAAAGCAAGAGTGTGAGACAGAACGAAAGAGACATCTCTCTGGAAGCTCTAGCATCAGGTTGTGAAGGAAGTGAACGGGGGGATGGTGGCAGAGGAAGTCCGAATCCCTCAGATGAGTAGGCTGCATTGTTTTAGCAGGAGCGCTCCCTCTAAATCCAGCTGGATGGGTGGAGCGAAGGAAGAACTGTGTAATGATGGAGGAGTGTGGGAGGGTTTTTTTGCCACAGAGGAGCTGGCAGCCACTGAGGTAGAGCAGGACCGTGGCCAAGTTGAATACTGTGCTCTAATTTTAGTATTGGAGTGTTACTAAGGGTCATGAGGACGTTATTACCAGATAAACTCATCACAACCTCTGGCAACGCACATACTGAACAGAGGCGAGTGGTGACACGTAGTGGTGGATGTTCAGTTGTTTACGAATAATGTTTTTGATTTGATCTTAGTGGTCATTTCAGCCCCGTTTATCTTCTGGCGAATCTGGCAACCCCATGCTAATTTCACTTTATCGATGTTCATGGTTAAATAGTAAATTATAGTCTAACAAGACACGTTTTATTTTTTTCAGGTAGCTTAAAGGGACAGTTCTGTCATCTTTTACTGTCCACATCTGTGTACATTTATTTGTTCTGATGAACACCGAGAAAGATATTTGGAAGAATGATTGTAACCAAACAGTTCTTGGCCACCACTGACTACCATAGTAGGAAAAATTACAATGGTAGTCAAAAGTGCCCCAGAACTGTTTGCTACATTCTTCAAAATATCTTCTTTCGTGTTCAAGAGAACAAAGACATTTATGGAGCAAATTGTCATACTGTGGTAGTCAGTGTTGGACAAGAACTGTTTGGTTACAAGCATTCTTCCAAATATCTTTCTCTTTGTTCATCAGAACAACAACATTTATTCTAGGTTTGAAATCAAAGTCACTGAGTGGAGCTGTGGCACGTCAGAGGAGACCCGGCCCTCCCAGCTGAGCCTGGTTTCTCCCGAGGATTTTTTCCCTCCATTTATTTATCATTGGAGTTGGGTTCCTCGCCACAGGGCAGTGTTGGCTTTCTCACCAGGAGAGATATTAATATTATTGGATATTATTTACTAGAACGATCTTGCTTGTTCTATAAACACCATGCTTTGTGCTGTGTTTGACCTTTTCTGTGTTTTTCTTATTTTCTCCTTTAAAGCTGCTTTGGAACAATGCAAATTGTGAAAACCGCTATATAAAAAACATTGAATTGAATGTAAATGTAAATGATGACAGAATTATCATTTTTAGGTGAACTGTTCCTTTAATCAAGTGTTTCCGGGGTTACGGTAAAGTCTAACTGGTTAGAGAATCTAATGGGAAATCTTTTGTTTCCTAAAGCATGCCACCTAACCTCAGCAGGTTTTATCACTCTCGTGTCGTGTCCTTTATGACTGTACTTCAGATTAAAACAAAATGTGACGTCTTCAGTCACCATTCCCTTTCATTGCATATTTTCCAAACAATGAAAGTGTATAGTGACTGAGCTGTAAAATTCTGCCTTACACATAAAAAGATATTTTGAATATGTCAAATGCTTTCTCTGTGTTAAAAAGAAATGATTTCATAAAACACACACCATCCCTTCTGCTTTTTCCTCTCCCTCTTCCGACAGGTGATGTCTCTGATAATGGTTGAAAATGTCTAACTTTGTATAGTACCTTTCATCATATTTCCTACTTGGAATGGATCGCTTTTATTTCTCACTTTTCTAATTTGCTTCGGATAAAAGCGTCTCTAATTGTAACTTTTCAGAACATACGTGCGAGTAATTATTTGGAGAGCTATCCCTTTAAATAGCGTTTGTACCTCATCACCACAAAATAAAAGAGCACTAGGGGATATGAAGTGGCTTCATATACTTGCCCTCTGTAAGCCTTGTGGTCCATCAGTAAAAATGGAAGCGCCTGAAAAAGACTCCCAGAGAGACACTTAATCATGAATCCCCGTCGTCCTGAAGTCTGCATGCGTCTCTCTTTAGGGTGACAGTGGTATGAGCTCTAAACAAGCACAACGTCCTCCTAAACATGACGGAAGACCCATAAAACATCTTGGCTCATACACACCCCGATACTTTGTATCGTTCTTTTTTATCGTAACATCACGACAAATAATTTGAATCTCTTGACCGGTTTTGATCTAATGATGTTTGTTTTGGCTGGGTGAGGCGTTGTATTGTCTCTGTTATTACATGATCTGAAATCACTCGGTTACATTTGATTCTTTAGATTTCATCTAAAACCCTGAAGTTCGTGCATACAGTAAATATTCTATGTGACAAACTCATGACCATGTATGAATAGTACAAGAAGTACATTTTGGATTCGACTAACCCTAAGGCTCCAGGCCCAAAGAGCAAATGAGTCATAGACCATAGCCAGGGATAGCCAGAAGTTCTCTTTGCGGCCGGCGTTCTCTATTATTGGTGGTGAACAAAGCCTCTGTCGTGACCTCAAAGTATCTATAGTTCCAATAGTTCATTTCTGAGGCATGTTACATTAGGTTGCATGACCCTGGTTATGAATAGTGTCCTCAACAAATATTTAACATGTGGCAGCTGAAAAACAGCGATGACTTTGATTTGTCCTCCCACCTTGGAATTGCACGTAACTTATTTAATTGAATTTATTTGATTCAAATGAAATGAAACCCGATTTGATATATAAGCACCCATATTAATGAGACGCAACGAAATGGGAAGTTTTGAGTCGTTTAGGACTTAATAAAAGGTTTAGTTTGAAATGCACATTTTGATACCATTTTGAAACCAATGTTAAGGGGATGGTTGACCCAAAAATGTCAATTCTGTTATCATTTATTTGCGCTGAAGTTGTTCCAGACCTGCATACAATTATTTGTTCTGCTGAACACAAAGAAAGATATTTGTAACCAAACAATTCTGGGGCACCATTGACTACCATATTAAGAAAAACTACCACTATGGTAGTCAATGGTGCCCCAAATTGGTTTGGCTTCTCACAACTTTAAAGTATCTTATTATGTGTTGAACAGGTCAAATAATACATAATGTATACAGGTGTGGAACAACTGGAGGTTAAATAGATGATGACATCATTCTTTTTTGGGGTCTCTTTATCTCTGTCTCTTCTTGGTTCAGCTTTAATGTCTTCATTTGAATTTGTTTTAACTGTTACATCTCTTTGTTTTGTCATTGCAGTTGTGATTAGTCAGTGGCAGACCGAGCCTAAAGAGCGGGTCATCTCTTTGGTTCTGACCCATCTGCCTCTCCTCAAACCGGGCAATGCCGAGGCCAAAGTGGAATACATGAGTCTTCTACCCAAGATCTTGGGGCACACTATCGAACATGGGCGCCACCTGGAAGAAAGCCGTCAGCTTCTGTCCTACGCTCTCATCCACCCCGCGACCTCTCTCGATGACCGGGCGAATCTCGCCTCTTGGCTCAACCACCTGGAGGAACGGGCGGCCGCCCGAGGAGCTGGAGACTCCTTGGAGCGGGCGCCTTCATCTCATCACGGGCAACCTCCGCATCCTTACACCCACCACCAGCGCTACAACTCAGATGACCGTCTTAACGGCTGGCAGAGCTCGAGAGACTCTGGACTTGGAAGTTGGCAGCAGCAGCCGCAGCAGGGTTGTGAAAACGGGCACCTTTCGCTGTACCCATCATCCTCTGTTCCTTCCACTATCAACGCTGTAGGTACAGGCAGTGGGACCAACACAAGTGAGTCGACTTTTCTTTTTCACGCGGGAGCGGTTTTTAAGACTTGTGTTGCTTAGTCTGTCCATAACCCCAGGTGTTTTGTATAAGCCAACTGCTGTTTTGTTTGTAGTTTAGTGGATACGCCTATGGCAAGAGAGATTAGAACGGTTGCGGATAGAAACCTGCTAGTTGTCAACCACCTTGACTCAACTGACCCGACATCACCCTCTACACATGTTCAAAGACGCCCTTCAAATCCCCACCCATTTCCTCCAGAGATAGAGGTCACAACCTTCCATTCACGACTTCAGGTTTATCTCTCGTGTGGAGGAGTGTTGCGAACAGTCGCCAGCGAAACGAAAGGGGAAAAATGCGACCATGCGGCGCTGCCGTGCCGAGGGCATAACAAAGATAGTCAGATTGAACATATCTGTGGTCAGAGCAGGGTATTTGTAGCTAAGAATGCAAGGGTCTTTTTTTCCTGATGAAGGAGACAGCTGGGGATAAAAATAAGGGCACATTTAAAGCGCTGATCCACCAGATCCTCTTTATTTTTGACAGCTTAGATTTTCAACAGCACAAAGGAATGATTTCACAACTTAGTTCTGGCACCTGAGGTTACAGACTTGTAGCTCTTTACTGGGAAAATGCTGTTGTTCCCTTTTACCCATCATATATAATGGGGTCTGGTTATGTGAAACCTTGATTTAACAAAAAACACATTTTTATACAAGTTTTTAACCACATTTGAAGTTGTACCCAGAACTAGAGGTTAAGATCTTTGTGACACACACAAACACAATAATTGTGAAATGTTCTCCTATAAGATCAGGCAGGCAATAAGCCCCCTTTTGGTTCTCACAGGAACCTTTACTTCCTTTTTCACTTTTCCCACCATTGAGATTTTCTAAAAGTTATGACACAACTAGCTGTTTTTTCCAGTTTTTCCTGTTTTATTATGGGGAGCTGTCATGCAACTTATGAGAGTACAGCATTTACGGATATATAACACATGCAAATTTTAATCGTTGTTCTGAATCTGATCTGGGCAACTTTTTTTAGTTTGAAAATGTGTTTTAATGAAACTAAGGTACATTCAAGTGTTGCTAAAAAAATGAATGAATCTAAAATTATATATATGTAGTGTTAATATATAAAAGAAACATTTGGTTTAATTTTTTATACAAAACATAATACAACAATAAATCGTAAACATAAACAAAAAATATGTTGTTGGGCCTTGAAGTTTTTGAGAATATGATTAAAAATGCCAGTGCAGGCTGTCAACTTAAAAAACATTGACAGCAAAAGAGTTAAAAAGCCAGTTTACCCTTGAGTTTTTCCTAATTTGTATACATTACTTTGTTCTGATGAACACAGAGAAAGATATTTGGAAGAATGCTTGTAACCAAACAGTTCTTGGCCACCGTTGACAACCATAGTTGAAAAAAATGACAATGGTAGTCAAAAGTGCCCCAGAACGGTTTGCTTTCCTACATTCTTCAAAATATCCTCTTTTGTGTTGATCAGAACAAAGAAAATTCCAAAGCAATTTTTCCTACTATGGCAGTCAATGGTGGCCTAGAACTGTTTGGTTACAAGCATTCTTCCAAACATCTTTCTCTCTGTTCATCAGAACAAAAAAATCATACAGAAATGAAAATGTCATTTTTGGGTGAACTGTTCATTTAAGAATATATAATGGGATTATCAAAAAGCATCTGTTCACGGATGAGACATTTATAGGAATGAATGTCGGTCTGTGAAAGGAGAGCAGGCAAACATGGTAAAATCTTCACCTTCAGCTTGATTGATAAGCAAAACATCAATACTTCCACCTTCATAAAACGTGATATGACCTTTCAGAATAAAATGAACAAACGTACAAGCGTAAACACCCGTGGGACCTCCCCGGGTGGGCACCGCATACCATTGCATCTCTTCCCTTGTAAGGTATCCTTTGTGGGGGTCTGTATTTAGGGTAAATGGCTAATATTTAGGGACTGGAACTTGTAATGTTAGCTGGGCACCTATTTTAAACTAGCCCACGAAGACCTATACATAGTCCAAACATTTACAGCCGCGTATAGGAGAGAGCAAACTTTACATGGCTTATAACGTATCTTCTCCATCTCACGATTTTGATTTGTTTTTACATCTTCTGTTTATCTTTGATGGGATAAACATTTTCAGAGGAAGACGGGCGTCATAGCTTGTTTGACTTTTCCATGTTTTCCCCCTCGTGTAAAACAAATAAGCTTGTGTTGGTTGAAGCTGCAGCGTAGTGATCCACAAACTGTTAGTCAGGCTTATTCCATTACCTCTGTCTGTGTAAAGTGATTTTACAAACGCTTTCACACTAGATCTTTTGATTCCTGTTTGACGTCCGGATGGTTTGGTTGGCTTGAAAGTTGTTTATGAATTCAAGTGTGTACCAAGCAAGCTCACTTGTGTGTTCATGTGGTATAAATGTGTACTTTGGGTTCCATTCACTTTCATTCATATGCATGTAAATGTGTAAAGTGGGTATGCAAGGATATGCAGAGAATTTCATTTTTATACGGCAAGCTCTAGAATATATATATATATATTTTTTTCCTGTGACACAAAAGGAGATATTTTGAGAAATGTTAAGTGTTATTTACATCCACACAATGGAAGTCAATGGTGTTACCATGTTCTTCAAAATATCTTCTTTAGTGTTCTGCCGAAGCAAGAAATCAAGTTTGGTTTGACATAAGAGAGAGAAATGAATCCTTTTTATTTTGGGGTGTACTATCCCTTAAATTCATTGTTTTTTTTAATGTATATCATGTTTCATATATTCAAAGCAGAATCTCCTGTGCATGACATCATACCCTCTTGCTCACTTTCATTGCACAATTGTACGCGTCAGTGTGACTGTCCCTTTAAATACTATTCTCTGATTCGTCTCCCCTGACTAGACAGAAAATAAACAGCGACAGAACACAGCTACTAATAAGACTGGTAGCTTGTCATTTGAAAATTTAGAAAGCCAAAGGCTGGCAGAAGTGTAACTCGTCCTTGGGAAGAAGGGCCCCTACGATGACTCTTTCATCACATGTGTTCTCATCCTCGCAGTGCTGACGGGCGGGCAGCACAGTCCTCTGAGGCGTTCGGTGTCTCTGACCCCTCCGATGAGCGGCGGATCTAACCAGCCTCTGGGGCACGGCTGGCTCTCCCAGGAGGACCTGCGTCCCCGCGGGCCGGCCCCCGACCACGCCCCTCTCTCACCCCAGAGCAGCGTGGCGTCCTCGGGCAGCGGAGGCAGCGAGCATCTGGACGAGCACGCTGCAGTCCGGAGTACATTCCATGAGGAGGGAAGCGGAATGAGAGGTGAGTCGATGGTTTTTGTGCATGGTAAAACTTTGTAAGGCTGAAATAGCTTGGGGGGAAGTGACATTATCAAGTGATGTTTCACTTGTGATTTTGTTTTCAGATGTTCCGGCGTGGCTGAAGAGTCTACGTCTCCACAAGTACGCCGCACTGTTTTCCACCATGACCTATGATGAGATGATGTCTCTCACCGAGCAGCAGCTGGAAGCTCAGGTCTGTTTTCTGATCTGTGCTTTGAATGATATCACCCATCATCATCAATAGAGTATCTGCGTATAGCTTAAAAAAATACTGTGTAGCTTATCAGGGTTCAGGATGATGCTTTGATTCATTTTAACAGTTACTGTGGGTTGCAAAAGTCAGAGACTGAACTTTTTAACAAACAGAAAATAGTATTAAAAGTGCATTTTGTAACGTGCCAACACAATCTATTAGCAATTCTTCAAGGAACAGTTCTTGGCCACCATTGACTACCATATTAGGAAAATAGCTTATAAAGAAGATATTTTGAAGAATGTAGGAAAGCAAACAATTCTGGGGCGCTTTTGACTACCATTGTAGTTTTTCCTACTATGGTAGTCAGTGGTGGCCAAGAACTGTTTGGTTACAAGCATTCTTCCAAATATCTTTCTCTGAGTTCTTAAAAACAAAGAAATTTATGCAGATTTGGAACAACTCGAGGATGAGGAAATGATGACAGAATTTTTATTTTTGGATGTACTGTTCATTAAGTATTGTACCAATTAGCCACCATATTGGAATGGTTTGTAATAATATTTTATATATTTCTGTACATTTCCATTCTTCACATAAATGTATTAGGTAAGTGTATTTAGTTTATAATTTGTAATAAAAGAGCCGACACCCTTACTGATACAGCTACAATTGTTTTTATTAAACATTATCATTCTATTTTTCTTCCCATCATATACTGCAGCGTGTCACCAAAGGGGCACGACACAAGATCATCATCAGTATTCAGAAGCTGAAGGACAGACAGAACATGCTGCGCTGCCTCGAGAAGGTCAGAAGCTCTCTGCTCCATCTCTGTTTATTCCACCTGTTATCAAGAACAGGCTTGTCGATCACTAACTTAATATTGGCTTTGATTTAACTACTATTACCTGTAGTGAATTGGGATTCGATCCTACAACCATTTGGCTACCAGGTTTATTCAGCCCCACAGATAACTTTTGGCACTTATCTTCTTTTCTGGCCTCTGTTGTTGTCCTTTTCACATGCAATTTATCACGTTCATATACGTTGATTGTAAAACGGCATCAGTTTAATGTGAGGATGCGATTTTTGGAACAGACGAAACAACAAGAGACAGGGAAGAGCCAGATGCCGTCTAATTTCAGAACAACCTTTTCATCAAGCTTTCAAACTCGATACATTTGTAGCACCAGAAATAAGACACCTGCTCTTGATAGCCGCATCCATTTAAAGTTTTAATGCGCCGCATGTGTTGTGTCCAGAGTTGCACGGCGCGACGGAGAAACAAACATGCACGTATTTTGGTAGACCTTTATTTTGTCCTCGCATGTCATTTTCCACCTCATTACATGTCTGAAATATCCTGACACCTGACAGTCGCTTATTGAATTTATGTAAGCTTTTAAAATAATTCTCTCTCTCTCTCTCTCTTGGTTTGTCTTTTAGGACATATTGGAGGGCGGGAATCTACGTGCTCCTTTGCAGGAGCTCCATCAGATGATCCAGACCCCCATGAAGTCCTGCAGCACAGAAGAGACGTCACAGCGCCACCTGCTGAGCGCAGAAGGGAAGAGCACCATCGCCAGTTCACATCTGGGCGGAGGAGAGACGGAAGGCAGCTCTACGGTCATAGCCGAGGGAAACATACCCGCTCAGTTCACCCGTGTCATGGGCAAAGGTTAGCACATAGTTCTGCTTGTATATGGAGAACCGTTTTGTATTTTTAGGAATGTTTAAAAATGTAGCTTTCCATTGCCACACATCTGACACATGTGCTATAGGGGTACTATGGATTTAAGCATTTTTATTTTTGTGTAAAGAGTGAAATCAAAGTTTTGAATGAATATATAAAAATGTCCAAACAGCTCTCGAAAAGCTGCTCTGACTCATACTCGCAATGTTGTCATATTGACTTATGCTTGTTCTTTTGTTTCCATTTTTTCGGACAGTTTGCACACAGCTCCTCGTCTCTGGATCAGATGAGGAGAATATCAGTTCATATCTACAGCTTATTGATAAGTGCCTTATCCACGAGGTGAGTGTTTAACAATATCGACCTTCTATTACCAAACAACAGATCTGGGATCAGTCTGATCATAATTTAAACCTTATAAAATGGTTTGACAAACACTTTACTGTGTTAACTTGTTTTTCGTACTGCCAACCAAAGTTGGTTTGGGTTGTTGTGTTGTAAAGATAAGGTTGTTCTTTAAATGGTTTAAATAACTTTTATAGGGCGGTCAAACGATTAATCGCATCCAGAATGAAAGTTTGTGTTAACATAATATATCTGTGTACTGTATATTAATTTTACATTTTATAACATAAACATACACATACGTGCATATACTTAATGCATATAATTAATATAAAATGTTTAATATTCAATTGTTAAATATAAATAAATACATACTATTTCGTAAATATGGATAGATGTATGTGTATGTTTTACAAATACAAAATTAATATGCACAGTACATAGACATATATTATGTAAACACAAACTTTTATTCTGGATGCGATTAGTCGTTCGACAGTCCTACTTTTATCGGATAAAAATGTGTGTTTATGCCTCTGAAAAAGATGATGTCATCAAAATGTTTGGTCGGGTCCCTTCTTTCCAGATGAAAGAAATTGTTAATTTATAAAGCGTCAATTCTTTTGTTATGTTGAATTCATAGTCTAAAGTGGAAAATCTACAAAGCTCCAGGTTTGATTTCTTTTTTTTATTATTATTTAAGGGATTTATTAAGTTCTCTTATCCATATCAAAATAAAAAAGAGACAATCAACATGTACAAGCATGCAGTTCTCTTTATTTCCTTTTTCTTTATTAATAAAACTCGAGCCGAAACTGCTGAGCAAATCGCTCACACGGTTGAAGAAAAACCAGAATAATCCCATTAGACGTAGTTCTGGAATGATCAGATATGAGGTGTAATGTTCCTTTAAAAATAAAGACACGGCGAGCAGCGTTCAGCTGTAATGGAAAGCCTGAGTCACTCTGATCCCCCTCTCACACACAGGCCTTCACGGAGACGCAGAAGAAAAGGTTGTTGTCATGGAAACAGCAGGTGCAAGTGCAGTTCCGGTCAATCTCACGGAAGACTCTGCTGGACCTGACAGGACCCAGACGAAGGTAGCGTGTGGATTGGGATATTATCATTACACGGCTTTTGAATACATGATTCTGATTGGTCGATTCTGAAGTTAAGTTTCAGTTTTTCTACAGAGCTTTTATACAAAAAGCGTCTCTTTACTTTCATATTACAAACAGTCTCTTTCTTTTCAAACACACATTTTTTCTGAATTTCATTGGCCATCCTAAAAGTGACATTCTATACCATTAGCCATTCAAAAAGTTTACTAGACACATCTTCGCCAACACATTGCTTCATACAGCAATATCCGAAAATAAATTTCAGCTTTGACAGCATGACAATTCTTCTAGGATTAGATCATACAGCGTGCAGGAGGCAGCCAGACCTTAGGCAATAACAACCCTTTTGGGGTTTACCCTGTCGAAAACGGTGAATGATCGAAACGCAACGGCCAAATTCATCCCATCTGTATTTTTATTTATCAAACTAAAACTATAATATCATCAGAAATCAAAGACCACACAGGAGCGTGAGTCAGTACGAGTGTCTTGCTCTTTCCTGAATTGCATCATGGTCTGAAAATAGAGAATACGATCGTGTTTAAAGGGATAGTTCCCCCAAACTCTTGTCATTTCGAACCTTTCTTCCGCAGAACACAAAAGAAGATATTTTGAAGAATGTTTATAACCTATTGACTTCCATTGTATGGACACAAAACCAATGCAAGTGAATGTCTGAATACGTTTATTTCATCTAAGGGGTTTTATCTGCTTTTGATTTATTCCAGCAGCCGTTACGGCCAGTCCAACTCCCTCCCGACCACGGGCTGCGTGGGCAGCGGAGTTCCCACCCGAAGGAACCTGCGGCAATATCAAATGCGGAACTTGTCTGGCATGAGAACCCTTCTGGGCACCACCGGGCTGTTCGGTCCAAGCCCGCGGAGCAGCAGTAGCACACCTACCGGCCTGAAACAAGGAAGACAGGTTTGTTGTTTCACAAACATGTTCGGCTTCGGAAGCATAAATGAACCGTTACCCCTTTTTTCGTGTTGTATGGAAACGTAAGCAATTTACAGCATTCCAGAAATCCTACATCACCGTTGAACGGAACGGCCGAGGACCCGCTCGTGGAGATAACCTGGCATTCTTGCGTGTCGGCTCCAATATTTTCCGAGGCGTTTTTTACAATGGGAGGAAGCTCCCGGTTCAGAGACCGCGGATTAGGTGCGCGATGCGGCCGATGAGTCATATTTTGGGAGAAACGCATCTGGAGGGGTGGAGAGAGTAGAAGGGAAAGAGAAAGCGAGTTGGAGTGAGGGAGGCGTTCAGAGGCAGTGAGAACAGTGCACAGGCATTTCCTGTTTTTCCTCGCCGCTATGTACGGGAGGGCTGGGAAAGGGGACGAGGGAGTCAAATGAAGGGAGTGAGAGAGTGAATGAAAGCAGGATTGCAGGTTAAGAGGGGGCTCTCTGTGAAAGTGTTTGTGGCTGGGTCATTCTAGGAAACGTCACTTCATAGTGACTGACGGAGAGTTAACGTACTTTTAGATGAACTTATTATATATTATAACTTTAATGTTATAATGTTGGGAAAAGTGATTTTGAATTATTGTGAACTATTCCTTTAATGTAAACAACCCATTACGTCAGTACTGTGACATTCACATATGTGAGCACAGATTATGGCATGACGTGATGTTTTGGCTGATGTGTGTGTTTTTTTGTTAGGGTTTGTGGTTTGCCAACCCGGGGGGCAGCAACAGCATGCCCAGCCGCACCCACAGCTCCGTTCAAAGGACTCGTTCGCTCCCCGTCCACACCAACCCACACACCCTGGCCATGTTCCAGCAGGCAGGTAAGAGACAAGAGCTAAAACAAGAAACAAGGGTCTTTGATGCACGGTCTGCGCTTTTTTTACTCCGGGTGTCTGAGAGTGTGCAGTGTTTTGGGCTTTATTATCATTATTAGTATTGGGGAAAGTGATTTAAAGGGATAGTTCACCAAAAATAAAAAAGCTTTCATGGTTTACTCACCCTCATGTTGTTCCAAACCTGTATGACTTTCTTCTGCAGAGCGCAGAAGATGATATTTGAAAGAACTTTGGTAACCGAACATCCCTGAACCACATTGACTTCCATTGTATGGACAGAAAACCACCGAGACATTTCTCAAAATATCTTCTTTTGTGTTACACAGAAGAACGCGTCATATACAAGTGTTCAATGACACGAGGGTAAATAAACGTGGACAAGTTTTGAGTGAACTGACTAGTGGATGAGAAAAGACCCAAAAACCTCATGGTCTAAATTTGCAGCAAAGTTTCAGTCTGATTTGTATAAAGTAAAGAAAGATTGTCACGCATTTATCAAACAGGCATTTTTCTCTCACCCCGGCTGACTCTTCCCAGCTCAGAGACGGGTGTTCCACTGACACACATTTCCAGGACACATGTGATCCTCTCACATTCTGGGCCTTCAGTCAGTGATGCTCCGACTCACTTCCTGTAGCGCGCTGTGTCTCATGAATTTACAAACACACTGCAGGACTCCCGCGGATGAGTGACTGGAGTGTTTTCGACGTTACAATGAGTTTCTTTGTGCAGCATGCATGGCTGGCACTTTTGAATTCTTTCTAGCGCTCTGCTCCCCGAATGTGTTCGTATGAATGCATCAAAAGGGCCAGCGGAGAGGCCCTATAGGATTCGCTGCTTAAAAATAGCAGGTCGTCTGTTCCGTCCAGCCGGTGGTTGCCTAACTCGGCTCTTCTTTCCCACAAGGGATTTTCAAAGGCTTGTTGACTCAGCTTAAGACGAGAGCGGTTGAGAGCAGCCCGGCCCGAGCAGCGCTGCAGGAGAGCAGAGAGGCTCCAATCTGCCACACTGAGACTAAAAAAAAGACCCGTAGAGGGTTCCGGTTTGAGGGACCTGTGAACTCCATTGGTTCACAATCAGTTCAGTGCAATTTATAGAGCGTAATGGCTATGAATTGGAGTTTGTAGTTGTTTTATGTGTGATGAGTGTAGTGTGTGAATAAGAGACATTGCTCAGACTTCAGAAAGTTCGAAATGGATCTTTGTCTAGTTTTTTTGGCCTGTTAGAGTCTTATGCAGATAGAGCTTTTCCACAGTTATCAGTATCAGATTGTAACGGTTATATTTGTGACCTATTGTCTATGAGAGGCAATGGTGTAGACGTTGGTTTGGTTCTGTATCCGAAAATAAAAGAAATGCACAAATATTAAAGTGAATATGAACTTGTTATCTTTACAGTATTTGAGGTCTGAGAAAAACATAGCATCTTGTGTTATTTTGACCTGCTTCTCCAGTTTAAATTTCTGCAAATAAATGCAAATAGAAACTATATTTTAATTAGAAATTTGGAAGAAGTTTGTTAGTAGTTCACAAAATGATCCTTTTACCTAAACACACACCCATAAATGGAAATTCAGAAAATGTGAAAATATTTTTGAAATGTTTTTTTCCGCAGCTGTATATAAATAAAATATTAATGTATATTTGGCTTTTTTTAAAATCATTGTTTGCTGTATTTTATTCCTGATTTATGCATTTAAGTAACTGATAGTAAAGTTATACTTTACTTTAATACTTTTACTCTGAAGATTTTCTGTAGCTCAGTGGTTAGAGCATCGTGCTGCTAGCAACGGCAAGGTCATGGGTTCCATCCCAGGGATTGCACATACTTAGAAACAAATAAATACTGTACGGTATAATGCAATGTAAGTCACTTTAAATAAAATCTTCTGCCAAAGGTTTAAACCTGGCAAAACATGATCTATGATATACTTCTCCATCAATAAAGTATCAATGACACTAATCCCTGCTTAAAAAAAGCAGATTTACGATATATCAAGGACATAGCTTTACATACTTATGTGTACTGCAATCATACTGTATGTTTTTATATTCTGCTAATGTGGTGAAGTTGACATAGTTTGTCATGTTTCAGATTTGCAGGTGCCGGTGACTGAGCCCGACATCAATAACCGTTTGGAGTCTTTATGTCTCAGTATGACAGAACATGCTCTCGGAGGTACGTCACCACTTTGTACAAGTATTGCACTGTTCGGCCTTTTTAGTTTACCACTCAAATCTATATCAAATCCACCTCTTGTCCTTCCTTCTTGTTTTCATGCTTGTCTTGTCTTGAACATGTTAACTGTGCTGAAAATTAAAGGGATAGTTCAGCCAAAAATGAACATTTGCTGGTGACCCTCAGGACGTCCAAGGTGTTGTCGACATTGTTTCTTCAGCAAAGAGTGAAACTTGGGGATCCATGAAATGCAAGTGCACAGATAACGCCTGAATTTATCAGGAGGGATTCATTTTGTGCTGCATGCATCTGCTTTTTGAGTCTAACTGTGTTCTTGCATTTCATGAATCATTATGGATCGCCGTTTTGCACGACCTGATTTTAATTTCGGGGTGAAGTATTACAATACTGTTTGTTTATACACCGATCTGTGTGAGAACAGAAGAAAAATCCCTGATCCATGAGAGCGGAATTTGAGGAAACGGTTTGCATCTCTGCTGAGTGTCTAGGGCCGTTTCGTGATGGCCCACAGGAAAACATTTCTGTAATGAAGAACATCCTCACTGACACTCTTTAAAAAGGTCAAAAAGCCCACTGATGTGCTTGAACTGTAAACAAGGCTTTGTGTTTTTCCTTTCTCCACAACATTTAGTTCACATTTTGAAACGTTTCTTGGTGAAAGCTCAGCCACAACAATCTTCAAAAGACGGAAAATATTGTGACTGTCGGTTCCAGACGTGACACAACGCATCTTTGTGTCCACACTTCGCAGGATCAATGCAAAAAGCAGTCCCGTGTGAAGTGGAGGCTTTCTTTGCATAAAGAGCGTTTCTGTACAGTGTGCTCGGCGCTGGACAAGCGCAGCTTTGTGTGACGGGGGAACCGAGAGAAAGACAGACGGGCTTGAGCAGAGAGACAGACAGAAGCAGTGGGCAGCTCTGTGGTGAACTCAGGAATGCCCCGCTTGTTCCACGGCTGCCAACAGAGCCCATAGTGTTCTTATGCCACCTTACCCCTAAACTTTCCCACTCCTCCACCCCTGGACCACCTTCTCCGGTCAACAGCATGCCTGGGAGATTTGTGTGCACTAATTTACCAAATCCGACTTGTTGCTCAAAAAACAAAAACCTCCGGCTGGGTAGTCCGATTCATTTTTTTTCATTTTTCATTCGATAAAGCAGTTAAAGAAATAGTTCACCATCAAAAATGAAAATACTCTCATAATACTCGCCCTCACGCATACAGTATGTAAGCATTCTGAAGTGTTTAATCCACAGAAAGTCTGCGGCATAACATTCGGTCATGTCGCTTGTTTCCATAGATGGTGTCGATCGAACTTCTACGATCTGAAAAGAGGACGGAGAAGGACGACGGCATGCCTGGCAGCAGGGGAAAAGGTCATCGCGAGGTCACGAGCCCCTCTGTCTACAAACCCCCTCCCTCCCCCTCCACCTGCTCATCTACCACCACAGCCAATGGTAGAGGTGGCATTCGGTCTGGGGCGTGGTCTACACGGTGCCAATCACATTTTTCGAAAGGCTTCACACAAGCAAGCTCAATCACAATGACTACTGTGTTTACATTCGATTTTGGGAGAATTTTGGAGGACATCTCAAAAGCAGGAAAACCACAGAGGGTCTTTGTGTCGGCACGGCGGCCCTCCCTGAGACCGCTCGCAACGTTCAGGTCGCTGTCAGGGAAGAAATCCAAACCGGCTCGCTGACAAGTTCTGTGTTAAGCGCCCAGAGGTTTATACAATGAAGTCACAAATATTACGTCATTATATGTTGTTTACACATAATGTTGTCGAGGATATCAGGACGGTCATTTTTATTTTTGTTCAGGCGCGAGTGTTAAACGTAAAAGCTTTAGTTTCCTACGTGGCTTCGTAGTTTACAATAGTGTTGTTGTCGGTTTTTTACATTTTGTTCGTCGTTTTTCTTTTGCGCCAGCAGGAAAGCTGTTTTAGAGCACTATCAAGACAGAGACGGGTATGGTACTCCAAAGAAAAGGCAAATGGGAATGTGAGAGGTTGAGAGAGAGGGATGGAGAAGAGGGTAGAGGCGAGTGGATACGGGAAACAGGAAGTGGCGTAAGCGTAGGGGTCTGGAGATGTGAAGGGAGCGAGGAACGTCGCAGATGGGTTCTGACGTAAAGAGCAGAGGTCGAGGGGAAATCAGGAGGTCATAGTTTGTCTCTGAAGTCAACAGATATGAACAGAGAGGTTTGGTTACGTATTTGGGAGAAATGCCAGCAAATGCAAGTAGATGGACAAGTTGAGGGCAGGTCAGAGATGTGAGCAGACTTTATTTTGAGGTCAAATCGGTAAATGGAGATGGTAGTACTGTCTTATTCAAGGCTTAAAGTATGTTGTAAGAAATAGTATGTAAAGAAATGAGTGATGTATAAACGTTTCTACGTAGCACAGGATTTATATTGGGAAATCTCGACATGTGGTACACTGTGTCTTTATTGGACACTACATAGACATCGATGTTGTTCTGTATCAACAGAGAAAAGTTACTGTAACAGATTTGCAACACTAATCCAGCAGTTATTGGTCTGGAGCTCCACCTGGTGGTGAGACTAATGCATGGCACCTCTTCTGAAACGGTTTTCTTCAGTATTGTCTTAATATCAGCCATTAGTTAGATATGCCAGGAATAAAATGTAGTTTGTTTACACTAAGAAATGAGCTCCTAGGACAGCTTTCGACTCTATACACGTAAAGATTTGATTTTCTGCATGGAAAGGATCTGATTTAAATCGAAAAAGGTTTTTGCTACACTTGTTTTAATCTGGGACATTAACGTCCCTTTATGAGGGGGATTGTCCACGTTTCTTATTTCGTTTTTCCTAAAATAACTTTTGCTTTCCTTGCCCTTGGTGCTGTAAATCTATGCTGAAGTCATCAAAAGTGAATTTGCGATGTGCAATAGACTTTCATCAGCAGCGCGGCGTGATGCATGACGGGGGCGTGGTTTCAGAAACATGAAATAACCCCGCCCCCAATTATTCCCTCAAACGCTACATCGCCAAACCGGAGGACTTCGCTCAGCTCTTTTGGAAGGATACGCTGGCGACATGATGCACCTGCCCACACCTCAAGATTTTGTTTTTTCCAAAGAAACCAGTATTTTGACTGACTTAAATATTCGTGCTCGAGCGCAGGGTTAAAGGCACTTTCACACACACAGTGGTTTTATCATTAGATAAAAAGCAGGTGTCAAGGCACGTGTACACACATGGTAAATGCGGCCTGACAGAATGTCTCGTGTATGCCACTCAAAGACACTGTTTTAACCGATACGTTGACTGCGCAGCGTGTCGACCAATCGGCTTTGTGAGTTACGATTGGTTCGTCCAATCCAGTGCTTTCAAAGTGCATGAAATGCCTTAAATGGATCGGTAGCCAATGTTGCATTATAAAGCATGTTAAAGGATTGGCGTATAGCGTTAGAAACCATCGTGTGGCATGTTGTGTATTCGTACACTTGCGTCTTGAGACGCATTCGTTCGTGTATGAAAAGCCACTCATCACTGCCATTTGAATGAAAACATTTAGCCGATTCAAATGATTATTTATTCGTTTTTTTCTATTATTGATGCAGAGGTTGTTGTATTCTTTAGATGTATTATTTAAGAAACCTTGTATTA
This sequence comes from Triplophysa siluroides, assembly GCA_006030095.1. NCBI lineage: Eukaryota > Metazoa > Chordata > Actinopteri > Cypriniformes > Nemacheilidae > Triplophysa > Triplophysa siluroides. The sequence goes on along the minus strand of VCII01000226.1, from coordinate 1,889,486 downwards.
ACTTTGCTATGGCTGGTAACCATAAGTACATCTCAGATAACCTAGTTATTTTTTTGACTTTTGTTTTTTCGACTTTATCTCAAATTCGTATCTGATAGTCAAAAGAAACTCGAGTTTCTTGGTAATGTTTTGGGATTTTTCGCGATGGCATATAAATGCTTATATTTTGCTAACCCTCTCCCTGGATGGTGTACTTTACAGAAAGTGTTTTTTTTACTTTGTAAACAAAGAGCCAGTTTTGGGGGGATTTGTTTTCTTTTCCCGTTTTTTTGTGATATTGCTGTTATTTTGAAAACCTTCACTTGATGTCTGACCACCTCAGCTGTTACATTTATATTAAATGCCAAAATGCATCCAGTCCCAGATCTTAAAAAGAATGCTGCTCTTATTTGGCTGTTCAAGTATGATGCGTATTCAGCTAAAAAAACTGACAGCCAAAAGTCCCAAAATGTGTTCGCATCTAGATCCGTGTTTCATATACTTCTCGTGTGAATGAGCTTCTGTGCTATTCAGTCCGATTGCATCGACTGCAACCATGCAGCACAGATAATAGATGCTGTAACAGTGTTAACATATACATGCTACCTTGATATTCCAAAAAAAAAATGAAAATAGATGTTAGCGATGATGAAGCCTTTATCGTTAGATTGTTTTGTAATAGGCTCTGCACATTAGCATATTGGAGCATATCCGATGCTGATCGATTTTATTTTTTTATTTCGTTTTTTTGTTTTGTTTCGTATACATGCATCTATACTGTAACAAGGGTCTTTTTGCTTTACTTTTTGTTTTCATTTTGTTACTTTCGAGAGCCGATGTCCTGTATTGACTGCAGGCTGACGTACATATACATATATCAAATATATATATTTTAAAACAATCTTATGAAAAAAAAAAAAGTGAAAATAGAAAAAAAGAACAAAAAAATGTTAATTTATATTTTAGAGATGCATGCAAGAGGCTGGGAAGTCGTATCTAAAATATCTAGAATAACTGGCTGTGCCTTTTTTTGTATTCAGACATTACCCCAAATGTAAATAGTTTTATATGGCTCTAAGATATATAGAGAAGCAAGACGCATTGATGGTCGAAACATCAGAACATACAAAGTCCATACGAGCTGATTTTAAAGTGCCTGCTCCCGTCCCGTCCGTCTGGATAAAAGGGAGCGTACTGATGGTTCATGGGAATCTGTATGCTTTAGGTACTCTCAGTGCTGATATGAAGTTATGAATTTACTTGTCTGTACGACACACAGATGTACATATGTTTTTGTTTTCCATGTGTGAATGTGACACTGTGTATCCAGGTGAGAAACCAGATTTTTTTGTAATTTTGTAGATATCCTTGTAGAAAACAGTGCAACATGGCATGATTTCTTTTATAAACGGCTGTTTTTTTACTTCCTGTTGTATGATACCCAAGGGAAGGAGTCGCAGCTCATGTTACAGCATTCTGCTCATTTAACTGCAGGTTTATTACAGATCTGGTTCAATTTACAAATGCTTTCACTCAAAAAGGTTCACGTCAGTCAAAAATGGAAGGATCTCTGATATATCTTTGTATCTTTGACTGTCAGTGACTGCTTTCTGTGGAGCCGTGTGTTTATGTGCGAGTGAGAACAACATGGGAGATTGTACTGTTTGTGTGTGTTGTGTATGTCCATTGAATGTGTTTTCCGTTTCATTGGGTCTGTGTCAAACGCTTGACATCTTTGTAATAACCACAGACAAAAAGTATTAAAGTATTAAAGACTGTTTTTTTGTTCTCTCATTTCAACAAGCTGTAAGTTTTGCCCCTAGGAACTGCACGAGAGGAATTTACACCCTCCTCTCGATTTTAACCAATGAAAAAGACAGAAACAGGTTTTTGTTGCCAAGAGGCAGAGCTTGATAAAGAGAGAAGTGCTGAGTCACTCTCTTTCAACTCATTTTAATGAACTCGTATATATATCATGGGTCCAAAGACACTCACAAATGTGCACAATGTTGTTTTTCACAAACACATGTTTTTTAAATATCTGAATACATTTCAGCTATATGTATATTTGCATCAAGAGAATTATAAGCTTGTCTTTGGGCTATTAAAGGGATCGTTCAAGTCATCATCACCACCTATTTCTTTGTTCTGCTAACAAAAAGGAAGATCATGTCATTAGCCAAACAGATCTCATCTCCCATTGACTCCCATAGTATTTATTTTCCCTACTATGCGAGTAAATGGGGAATGAGATCTGTTTGGTTACCGACATTCTTCCAAATATCTTCCTTTGTGTTTAGCAGAACAAAGACATCTATACAGGTTCGGAACAACCTGAGGGTGAGTAAATGAAGACAGAATTTTCATTTTTGGGTCAACTATCTCTTTAAGATGTTTACGTTTTACAAAAAGTGCATTTGTTAACATCAGTTAATGCATTAGTGCATGATCTAACAAAAATATTTCTACAACATTTCTTAATCTTAGTTTATGTTAATTTTAGCATTTACTAAGTAAGGGATAATGTACAGGCAGCCGGTTGTTATTGCAGAAACAACCGCTTCTCGTCGGGTCCTGATCACACTGTCGGGGCTTATTTCGCAATAACAGTCGCCTACTTGTACATTATCCCGCTTATTACACGGCTACTTGCCGAATGAGAAAAAAACTGTGAATTTGAGACATTTTATTATCTCATTATTACCGAATGCTCACCTTCCGAGAGGAAAAGCCGTTTACTTCCGGTTTTAAACGAACAAGCTAAGTGGTTTAATCATTTGTAAATATAATGTCACGTATGTTATTTAAAGACATATTTATAATTATTTTTCATGTAATATTAAACTGCCCCTTTTAAAAATGATTTGCAGCATCCGGGTTACAGTGTGTTATTAGTTTTGAGGGGTTGTTATTTGAAAAGAACCACCCTTGGAATGTCGCGACTGGCCAATCAGAATCAAGCATTCAAATGAGCCGTGTAATAATACATTTTTAAAATCTAAAGTATATTCACTAATAAAGATTAATAAATGTTTAAAAAAACGATATTGCTCTTTGTTAGTTAATGCATTTACTAATGTTAACAAACACAACCTTACGTTAATCATTATTTTTACAGCATTTCTTTAATTGTGTTAATGTTAGTATGTACGATTGTAAAATTGTTTAGTTTCTACCAAAGATTTCACCGTTCTAAAGAATGACAAAAAACAGCGGAAACAAATGTAACATTTCTTGAGATTTATTTAAGATGAAAATGACAATACATCAGTTGTATAGTCTGAAATATTCGTCGAGTCATTCCTTTAAAGGCCACATGAATAACACTATAGACTTTGCAATATCAAGCCATTTTTTTCTCAATCAATCCACTGCTATGAAGTGAACATGACACTGAAACATCTCAGACACCGTCTTCAGAGTTTACAAGCACATCAAAATTCAAACATTTCAAAATAAGAACAAGATAGACACACAGGTAATACCACAGTATCAGTAAAACCAGCACATTTAACTTTTTCTAAAATAATACATTTATAAAGGTAATATTCAGCTGTAGCCCAAACACTTATTATAAGAACCCAGACGGGGTCAACGTATCAGAGTAACAAAATATGTTCTACAAATGTAAAATCTCATCTCACGTTAGTTGGTAGGTTTCCGTCATGTTTTAATCACATTTGCAATCACAAAGAACACATTTATCAATACACATACTCGATGTAGTTGGCGATCAAGCATATCATGTATAACTCTTAAAATGTGCAAAACACAGACTGCGTCGACCTTGACTGCACCTTTGGTCATTTCCCCCCACAAGTAATAAAGACGACCTTCAAAGCGCAAACAATATCGATCACGTGAAGACAGAACATTTACGAGGCTGGATCGGGTCATCGCTTAAACAAACAACATCCAACACGTTTCTGATTTCTTTTAAAGTACCAATGGTGCACATTGTTAGTATGTAAATACTATGAACAACAGGATGAAATGAACACTTTGCTTTATCAAGCGTAAGAACAGATGATACTTTGAGTCTGGTCAGAAACATTGACTGATGCACAGGACACATTACATTAAAACATCAGTACGGTATCTGAATATCATGGTATTTTAATAGCGTAATCATTAAGGACCATTGTTGTGCCATGCATTTTGGGAAAAGTTACAATGGTAAATCTATGCTTTTCTGGCAATACCATAGTCATATTTGAAACCCCTTGGAGTAGCATGTGAATACCGCGGTATGATGACGGTATCACGGTATTCTGGCTTTTGCGGCACAGTTCCCAACGCCTTTGAGAGAGAGAGTTGACCCCAATGGAACAGTTTTTTCACAGCAATGGCGGTTCACGGAGGCTCTCAATAGTTTCCGGAAGTTGATAAGTACGCATGGAGCTGCGACTAAACAGACCAATGGAGGTAAACTTCTAACCAATTTAAAAACGAAAGCCATTTAATGAATAAAAAATGAAAGAAATAAAGCATTTAAAGAGAAAACATTACTATCTGAAGGCTCCACGAATCACGTGACGCTCGTTTTTGGACTTCCAATGGCAGAACTCTCTCTCTCAATGGCTCTGGCTGTGCCGTCGTACCACTACAGTACTTTTTGTGCAGATTACACCCGTAAATGTTTTTATGTCACATACCTCCCTCTTTAAACATGTTTAAATAAAACCCTTTCTCGTGCATCACCGGCAAATGTGACCTGACTGGAAAGACACATTTTGCAGAGTTTGGTACTTTCGAGGTCGAATTGTGCCGTTTTATCAAAGATGTCATTCAAAGTACAACGCTTCCAATAACCCCACTCGTGTCAAACATCCCCCACATCTCCAAAGAATAAACTTGTCATCTGATGGACCACACAGCACAAAACCTCCAAGACACACACACACATAAAAACACACACACACGCATGAAACAGGAGAGATGGATCTACCGAGGGAACCGCCCCGCAGACGGGTGGGACACTATGATACACAGCAGCAGTGTCTGTTCTGGGGGCAGAACCAGAGATGGTCCGGCGAGGCATTAGAGAAGAGGGCTGGTTCGAGTGTTTTGGCAGCGGAGGGGGAGGACGGAGCGTCTCAGCTTCTGATCAGGGTCAGGAACTCATCACGTGTCTTGGGGTCCTCTCTGAACACGCCAAGCATGGTGCTGGTCACCGTCTTGCTGTTCATCTTCTGAACGCCCCTCATGACCATGCACATGTGACTGGAGAACAGAGAAGTCGAAATGAAACCACGTAAAAGCATGAAACGCAGTACGTGTTTATGAATGTCGTTTTGTTTTCGTAATCATTTTTTAGGAAAATATGTTATTTCGACGAATCATTTTTTAGTTATGCTGCTTGCACGTACGTTGCTTCGATAACAACGCCGACACCAGCAGGCTGTAGTGCTTCAGTGATCGCCACAGCAATCTGCTTGGTCAATCGCTCTTGAACTGAAAGAAGAAATACATCAAAACATGAAAAGGATGCTGAAATGTGTGTTCAAAATCACAAATAGATTGTGCGTTACCTTGCAGTCTTCTGCTGTATATCTCAACAATCCTGATGCAAAAAAACATGATATAGAATTAGAAAAGATTACAACTTTATCTATGAGCGAAGACAGACTTCTTACTATGTTTGTAGTGTTGTGATATTAACGTGCATAAAGAACCAGAAGATATAATCTGAACTATTTACAGGAATGAAACAGTATGAAAAAAAACATAAGGCGTGGAAGAGCGAAAAAAATATGCATCATTATAAATATCACATTGAACATAAAAAGCAAATAGTTCATGTAGAAGTAACCAGTTTTATTTGGATGGGTGTATGTGCATGTGTGGTGTACCGTTAAGCTTTAAAGTTCAATTCAATTTATTTAAATAGCGCTTTTCACAATGTGCATTGTTCCAAAGCAGCTTTACAGGAGAAAATAAGAAAAACAGTAAAACACAGCACCGTGCATAGTGTTTATAGACCAAGAAAGATCATTCTAATAAATAATATCCAATAAATCATTAAAGAAATGAATAAATGCAGTCTCCCGGTGAGCAAGCCAACACTGCCCTGCTGTGGCGAGGAACCCAAACTCCACAAATGGAGAGAAAAGAAACCTCGGGAGAAACCAGGCTCAGCCGGGAGGGCCAGATCTCCTCTCACGTGTCATGAAACGGAAGTTGCGATTGACTTAGATTATGCAATTTATTGTAATTTTATGGCGAGACTTTGCACCACTTCCGGCCGTAGCTGTATCCCTTTTAGCCACAACCCGGTAAGTGTATCCCGTCATGCATCACGTTCTGGATATAAATCACGAGACTTCTTGCTCGGGTCTTGCGAGATGTTGCGGAAAGCTTTCAAGTGTAAGTTATACTACTACTTTTTAAGGTTATATCTTTATTTATTCGATGTTTGAGTAACGTGTTTTTCTTTTGTTTGTCTTATTTGGTTACAGCTGCTTTGATACGCAAGCAGAAATAAATCCGTTTCCTTTCGGTTTTAAGGTCAGAAACGACGATCGAATGTCACGAACAGGCAATTTGGTTGAATCATTCGTAAATATAACGTCATGTATGTTATTAAAAGACATATTTATATTTAATTAGGGTTACCATGTGTTATTAGTTTTGAGCGCTTGGGAATAACGAACCATCAAATGTCGCGACTGGCCAATCAGAATCAAGCATCCTAGCGAGCCGTGTAATAAAATACAAATAAAACGCTATGAAAATAAATTTGATTCGACTATATAATCAGATATGACATATCATTTCGTAATAAAATGCACAATTTAACGGTGAAAACTCCAGTGTTATGTATTTTGTAAAACTGCTTTTTAACACATAATTAGAAACACAACATTAATGACATGTTTTCACTCGCAAGGTGTGTCCCATCGGGTTAGAAATACATCATGCTCACTTGGGATCTTGGGCCAAAAACCGGAAAAAAACATTATTCTGTACGTGTACTTAAAACGTGTACTGTTAAGTGTAGATCTGTGTATTAAGGATTTTTTTTGCTGGCAGATTTCAATTATGAACATGGCACCGCATCATGATACTACTTGGTATCGTGATACTACTTGGTATCGTGATACTTCAGCAGGCGTAATATCGTAAAATACTGATGTGCCTAGCATGGTTGTGTGTGTTCATTAGAAGAGAGCAGTATTAAGTTTGGTACACAGTCAGTGAAAGGGCTTAAGCCACAGGTATTGGGGTCAGATTGGATCAAGCTTCTTTTGTCACTCTCACATTGTATCTAATCCTCTTACAGACAATTATTCTCTCCCTGCTTCAACACAAACACACGCAGAAGTGTCTTGATTCACGAGCCCCGAGGGAAAGACAGACATTAAAGAGATAGTTCACCCAAAATATCCCTCATCGTTTATTCTCCCTCAAAACATGTATACGAATCATTCTTCTGTGGACCACAAAAGAAGATATTTTGAGAAAGTTGTTTCGTGTCCATACAATGGAAGTCAATGGGCTCCAGTGTTGTTTGGTCACCGACGTTCTTCAAAATATCTTCTTCTGTGTTCTGAAGAAGAAACTTTGGATGACATAAGATTGAATAAATGATGAAAGACTGGGGAAACGATCCCTTCGGTCTCCTTTTCAGTCTTACCGAACACTGGGAGTGTTGTACTTACCGTGCAAGTTTACTTAGACCAAGAACCCTCTTGTTTGGAAGATAACCTATGTGCACCTGTGAAGAAAACAAAACACATCAACTAAGACCGGACAAATCTAAACCTTCATGAAAATAGGAAGAAAACCATTTCAGAGAACTCATTGTCACGATGCTAAAAGCTCTTGGTTGTTGTTGGGTGTTGATACGCCATTGTTACAGGTTCTGAGTTGTCTATTCTATTGTTGAAATTAGTTGACTAATTTCTATCACTTAGTATAAAAAATAGTATTAGTTATACTGTATAATACTTCAGACACTGGGACGCCACATGGCACAGAACTACATGATTTACACTTCAATGTCCCCCCACCACCCCGTTGTTAAAACGGATTTACAAACAAATAATCTGAATAGTGCATGTGTACGGAAATACCTATACATCATACATCCCCCCGCTCCCGGTCTTTCCATCTAACCTCCTCTCTCCGTCAAACTGAAATGTCACCAACAATTTGATGAAGCGCCCCGGAAAAGGGCAGCGTCAACAGGCTCGCGAGGACTTTTTCTTTGGCTCTCTGTTCTGATATGATAATTCCAGACGTCATTGAACCCCAAACTCCACTCGACATTCTCTGAAAGCGTCGCTCACGCTTCACCGGTAACTCAGATAGCGCTTGGAAATGAGCTTGAAAGTGCTTTTGCAGCTCAGACCGTTGGTGAGCAGAAGATAAGTTCTTGGCTCGGTGTTTGTGACGGTCGCTTAGAGTTTCCAATTAAAGAGACGTTGAGCGAGTGATGTGAAAAGGAGAGAGGGACAGAAGCGAAAGACAATAAACACATGTCCCTTTGAAAGAAATCGGTGAGTCATTATCTTGTTGTAGATGCGGCGAGGTAAATAGATGAGAGGGATGAGAGGCCGCGCCGCTGACGACAGGGAGCTATCAGCGGGGGCAGCGGCGGAAACGCCGGCCTCTCCAACAGCATCTGACAAACAAAATTGCAAGTAGCGGGAAAGAAACGTGTGCGTGATCAATGGCTCGGTCTATCATCACCGACCATTTGCGGCTTGAAAGGATCGTCAGAGTTTCTTTTGTCTTAAATGGCAAACACCTGCAGGGCTGTGAGCTGGAGGGAGGAACTAAATGTCAAACCTGGAGGATTACGAGTGGGCGAATATCAGACGTGATATTCAAGATGGTCCGAGATAACTTCTGGATTTCTCAGGGAAGATTATAATTATACTGTGTCAGCTTGGATGTTGACAAATCACATCACTTTTTCAGTTGTTTCATAAAACAGAATGATTTGTCATTAGAAATATATAAGATAAGAATTTACAATTACAATTTATTATTTAAAGAAAATGAAGCCTATTTTGGGACCAGATTTTTGCCATAACAATTTCCGCCCATAATTCTCTTTGCCATAGTAAAAAGGGGCAGTCATTACTGTAATAAAAGTTATTTAGACACACCATTAAAACCAGGCTAAGTAAAATGTATTTAAACAAATATTACCGTAATATATTCAAGTAATATTAGACATGAAGAGATTTTCTTCGCAGACAAAGTTGACATCGACAGCATTCAAATGTGTTTAATGGTCATGAATGTGATGTTAAAAAAAGTTTATTTTCTGTATGCAAAATAAAAATGTTCTTACCTTTTGATTTGCGGGTGAAATATAATCCAGACTTTTCAGATGTTTGAAATAAATTGTTAATGAAATAATTGTATTAAAGATGATTTAAATGAAAAGAAAATGTTTAATTTACATTAAATGTGATATAGTTTTAAATGATAAATAAGTATATACTAAACTAAACATCTTAGTGAAATTTGTCGTGTATTTGTTTAGCTGCATTAGTAAGAGAAAGTAAATTGCTCAATCTTACCCGACCAAAAATAGGAACCAAATGATGCTCACACATGGAAAACATGTCAATATCCTTCACAATCACCATCTCGTCGTGATCTTCATCAAATATTGCGTCATTCAGGACATCTGCAGGGAACAACAAACAGGTAAAAGTCAACATGTCCTCTCACCGCCTCATTCACCTTCTCCAAATCAAGTCCTAAACAATGTTTCGTGTATCATTTCTCTAAGCTCGTATCATTCTGCAAACATACCCTGTTTTATCTAGTTGTGGGTAGACACTTTCCCCTCTTTGTGGGGCTTTTAGTAATTTCCTGGCCGCCTATCTCGGGGAGGGTTTCCAAGGAAACGTTTTCAACGGATTGCGAGGCTTCGGGACCAAGTTGTGATGTGACTTCCGTATACTGTATGTTTTTGGCACTTTAAGGCTGTTATTGTAAAGCAGACAAAACCGTGCGACTTTTTCGAAGTTGATCAATACATCCGATCACTTCAGCAACAGGTGCAACACGGTATGATGGCAGTAAATTGTAGACATTTTATAAATAAATTGTCAAATGATCTCTTTAACATCTTTTTCGAGTCTGAAATCAGAAGTCAGTATTATTGAAGATCTCAATGTGTACTCAAACATTTCTCGTAAAATGTACCCAAATCCAGATGATTTTACCTCTACAATCTACATTCATTTTACATCTCGATTTTTAAAGGAGAAACAACTAGACCGAGTTGATTCGTAAATGAGACGACTGATCTCCATCAAATCTCAAGAGATATGTAAGCGCAACATCTGAGCGATAAAAGATTTTTCGGGGTGTCTCTGGGTTGTGCTATGTTGTTATGGGTGTTTCATGTGGTTGCTAGGGTGCTCTGACTAGTTGAATTCTGTTGCTGTGTGGTTGCCAGGGACATTGGGGGCTTGCTCTATTGCTCTGGATGGTTGCTAAGGTGATTGCACACTGACCCAAAATTGTAAGTCTGATCACAAAAAAAACTGGGCAGCATGCAGTGCTACTAATATATGCTCAATAAATATGTTTTAACGGGATATTCTGATGATGTTTCGTGATTTCGAGAAAACCTAGAAAAGATTTTTTCCCAAAATCGATGTTCATTCTTATCTGGTTGAAGAAACGCTATCCAGGATGCCGTTCAGAAAACGGCTGTTGCACGTGTGCTGTTTGTGGGCTGTCGATCTGAGCATCAGACGCACTCGGCTCAATTCACCCTGAGGGCAGCAGCTGTAAAGAGGGAACTGTCATCATGCTCGTCTTAAACAAACAGCCACACGTTACGCGTGAAACGGCCTCACGTGTGACGCAGCCACCAACAAGACCAACAGGAAATCAAATCAGCCTGGCCCTGAAGTCATCTTTCAACCCGGTTACACTCACAAACTTGCTTGGACACCAGAGCAAACATACACTTGAAATACAATAAGTAACCATAGAAACCCGTTCAAATCGTCAGGATGTCGATGAGCAGAGCTCTGGCTGAGGGCGACGTTCAGGGGAGGGTTTGTTCTGTATCCTTTAAATAAGAGACAGGCATCCGTCCAGGCAGTGGGGGCAGGGAACCACGGAGCGTAATGATGGGTAATACAGCCGAGACTGTGCTGAGCTACATAAATGATGGCGTCAAGCAATAGCACTTGACTTGATGCGTTTATGGCTTTATTGTGCTTTCTGGAACCAAAAATAGAAATACCAAAACAAGCATAAACTACTAAGAGACTAATGGATAATGGTATTGCATAACGCAGTGGTTTTCAACTGGTGGTTTTGACCCGGGGTTAAAGGTCTGGCTGAAATAAAAAAAAATGCAACGCTGAGCTTTGATAATATCGCTAAAATATTACATTTTAGTTTCTTTTTTTACTTTTGTACAATAAACGATTTGTTACACTTGATGTCCAATGTACTTTTGACATACTGATTGACAAAAGTTCAACACCCCCTGAAATATTATAAACAAGAATATCATTGTCTGGTTTATGTGTCATCCGTTTGTAAACCGTAAATGTTTCCACTAAGTAAATATCGATCTTTATGAAATTGTACCATAATACGTTCATGCGTCAGGCATTTTATGATACAGAAATGAATCTCGAATACCAAATGATCCAAGTGGACCTCTAATATTCATTTTAACATTCATTAAAACACTCAAAACTATTGGGCACTTAATAATACTTAATAATGCAACACAACCTCACATAAATGCGGTCTTGGTGTAAGACACACTCGTGATCCAACCGCCTCAAATAGGTTGTTTAAATCACACCAGATCCAAAAAAGTACAATTTTATTGTAGGGGTGGTGAACATTTCAACCAATCGGGTCTCAAAAGGACAAGGGGATTCTTATCGAACGCTCTTATCATTGCACACCTCACCGTGACATTGCACATCATAACACTGTGAACTGTGTGCGAGATATGCAAGTCCTCCGAGGTCTTCGGGGGCAAAAGTCTGCTTTAATGAGCATTTTCTCTTTTTCGTTTAGAGGGGCAACAATAATACAGTCCATATGCATGGGCCCTAAAAAGCTGAGCAAACTAAGTCCAGATGTGCCGTTTCCTATGTGGGGCTGTAATTGGTGGGCAGCACCCGGCTCAACCACTTAAACAACAGCCCGAGTCTGACCCATGAACAATTGTGCAAGAACTTTCTGTAACCTTCGCTTTCATGTGGAGGATCTGTTGAGCCAGTTCATCATATTCATGTAGCATGCAAGTGTGTGATGAAGAAACACTTTTACTTTAAGATGCTTGGCTGTGCATTTGACAAAGATGGATAATGAATGCGAGTTTGCATGATGATAGGACACAAAAAGCTGTATTTAGTTTAGTTCAGAACGCAATTCATTATTAAAACTTATTGGAGTTAAGTAGGCCTGATAGAATATGGCACAGATAAGTTCACTTGTTCAAAGGTGAATTTGTTAAATAATTCAGTGTCTGTTTTAAAGGGCGTTTTAGACATAAAGCTCACGTGCACAATGATGCGCACTTTCTACCTTTCCGTCTTTGACAGCTGCGTCTTTCACCATAAGCGTTGCGTGTCAAAACACTCTAGTTTAACACCTCAACTCTTAAAAGCGCCTCTTTAAAACTTATAAAATGTGTGTAACGCGAAGTAAATATTCTTTCAATTCCATTTATTCTCATCAAACGCGTGCAACCTAATAAAAGTTGCTCGTAACCGACTCAAACTTCTTTTATTATGCACATAAAGTATAACAATAATGTCGCGTAGCTCACCGATGATTTTTTCTTGATAGCCCTTGGTAAAGAACTGCATGGCAGTGGCGGCTCTCCACGGAGTTTTGAGAAGTCCCTGCCGCTGCGGATCCTCCCCGAGTCCCCGGAGGATCGTCGTGTAAGCGGCGGCGATGCTCGGCAGACTCATCTCATTGTCCTCCACGCTGCGAGTGCGCTCCTCCCGCCAGCTCTCCATCACGGAGGAGGACGCGGTGCTCGCGCTCGCGCTCCCGCCGGCACCTCCTGCGCTCTTGGGCATCGCGCTCCAGCCGGGGGTTTTCCCCCGCGCGTCAAAGTGCAGTCCGTTCATCGCGGTGTCTGTAGCTGCCATATCGACTTCACTTTGCGTCTGTTTAGTGCGCTCCATCTTTGCGTGTAACATACAGTTTGGCTTCTTTAGCTTCTTCAAGGCTGTTTTAAAGATACTGTGTGTTTTCTATTTGAATGTGATGGACAGATTTTGTGAAGTCTACCGGTTGTCAATCTCCGCGCAGAGAGCGCAAGTTGGCACATTTATAAACATCGGCTAATCCGCGCAAGTTCCTATTGGTCGAGAGGCGGGGTTGCGTCATGCCGCCGAGTTCCAATTGGACCAGAGTCGTGATTGCGTCACGCGACCTGTGTCTAGTGCGAGCACGAGTTCTCCTACTGGTCGAATTTGTTTCTCCGAGTCAAGAACGAAAAAAATACCAAATAAGATCTTTATTTGTTGAGTTTTTTTAACCTCCCCATCTGTAATTTCCTTTGTAACAATTTTTTCGAGAATCTGAACACGTAAAAACATCATCGGCAGCAAAAAATGTTTTTTTACAAACAAAGTATTGTTTAAATTGATACACAGATTTGATCCTGTCAAGAGATTTCTTCAAGGGTTTAGGATAAAATATTGAGATTTCTTGGTTGAACTCTGTTTTGGTATGATGTTAAGTGCTTGAATCAAGTGTAATAACTTTCCTTTATGTATGAAATGTATAATATTCTGATATTTTGACTCAAACGTCACGAAAATAAATATTTGCTTTGTTATTAATCCATTTTTTCCTAAGCAAATTTTGCATTCATGAAAATGTCTTTTATTTAAATCAATGTAGTGTCTTGGGGCAGATCAAACCCCCCAGGAGACTCGTCAGCATATTAAGTTATATTGGGATATTAAGTGGAACCTTGTCAGTTTTGATGATGTCCGTGCGATTGCAAAATACAGTTCAGTGACCTTGATCTAAAAAACCTTCACTTAGCCTATCATTGCCTATCATTACATCATCGGACACCCCAGCAAATATTGTGACCATGCATTCACATTTCCAATAATCCAATGCAACAGATGGATTCTAAATGAATTCACTTTTATTATGATATTAGTTAACATACATTAGAAAAGTTCACAAAAACATTATGTACATCCATCAAAAAATACTCCAGAAAGGAGAACTTGACAGTCTTGTCGTATTGCGAAACGTTTAACAAAGAGCCCAAGCTTCATTTAAAATGCAAATGAGCCATGCAGTGATTTCAAAAGAGCTCAAACTTGAGAACATAAATTAAAGATCAGAACACAATGAACGGCTGTTATACATGAAACTACAAGAGGACAGAAAACTACAGTGACCAATGAAAAACAATGTTTAAAAGACTCTTCATTCACATTAAAACAACTTGTAAATATATATATATGAAAAATTCACGGCAAGTGTTATTCTTTGTGAAATGCGAATGCGGAGAGTTTCGCAGAACTATCTAATGGCTTTTTCTTTTTGCCCCCACTCTCATCCCGTTCATCTTCCTCTCCTCCATGCTCACGCTTTCTTTTCTTCGGGTCAGATTCACTCTTTGCTTTCTCAGACCACTCCTGAAAGAGAAAGTGGAATTTTTTTGTATCCCAGAACTTCACATGTGCTTCTCCTCACACAGCCTGAGCTTTCAAGACCATATAGGATTGTGATTAAAATTGACCGTCCAGGCCCTGCCAGCGGAAACACCTTCGTGCTCAGCGCGAGCGAGAACATTTACGGACATGATGAGTCACCAGACCCATTTCACATATGAGCGCACGGGCTCTGTCTGCACGTCCTCACGACACGCCATTCATCGATGATACACGCTCTTTCACGGCCTCATGCCACCCCCCCATGCCATTAACATAAGATCAATGAGTGCAGCCCACAACCCGGCAAGGGTTTCCAGAGCAACAGGCGTCCTAACCATTCCCCTCCAGGCTGCTGGAGTGCGTGAAGAGTCATTCAACACTGCACTGAGTGGCCCTCTGGGTGCGGGGTCACGAACAGATCCTCTGTGCGGGTGGAGATCATGATTGTTTGTGAAGCCCACGCTCAGGTGGAGGGACATTAGAAAGCAAGAGGATATTTGCTATGAACGGCAGGGTTAATCTGGGTTTAATGTGTTGTGCCTCAAAAAGGAAATTAAACTAGAAAAACAGGCGGTTGGAGGCATCTAACAGGATTCTAGTACACACCCAAATCAACACAAGGAAATTCCCAGGTTAACTTGCCTGAACGAACAATGGGTCTGAGAATTTACCATCAGAAATGTCATGAATGCAGGTAACACACGTGTTGTAATGAATACGAAATGACTTACGAGTCGCTCCTCAGCGGTAAGCGTGCGGAAACGCCCCATGCCTTCCTTGATAACATCCATTTCCTCAAAGTCAGGATTGTCACCGAGAATACTCGTCCTGTTCTCATCAAGCCACAGCTGAAAGCCCGTCTTTGGCCTAAAGGATGTCAATTCAATTCTAGTTAAACAATGCTAAAATGTATTATCAGTTCCTTAAATCAAATCATTTATTATTTAATTAGAGATGCACTAAATTAGAAGTGACAGACCGTCGTATCTTAATGTGATTAGATGCGTTTTGCACATCTTTTTTACACTGCAAAAAATGACTTACTTATTTTTTCTTGTTTTCCAGTAAAAATAAGTGTCTGAAAATGATTGAATCAAGATGCATTTTCTTGATGAGCAAACTGACCCAAGTAAATAAGTCTGGTTTATAGTAAAAAAAAATGAAATTTTAGTGAATTTGTGCTTAAAACAAGCAAAACAAATCTGCCAATGGGATAAGAAAAATAATCTTGAATTGAGTGACTAAGAAAAAATGATTACTTAAAAAATAATTACTCCCATAATTATACTTAATTCCAGTATAATTGTTTTAAGCACAAATTCAATAAAATTTCATATAGTATGACTAAAAACAAGACTTATTTTGTTAGGTCATATTGCTCATCAAGAAAATGCATCTTGATTCAAGAATTTTTATGGAAAACATGAAAAAAATAAGTCATTTTTTGCAGTGCAGCTCCAAAATCTACCAACACTCCGACTTAATCATGTAAATATAGCACGTCATTACTTTTCAGTAATACGTGTCATTTTCATACAATATACATACACAACGCAAATAGATTAAAATATAGATATTGGCAACGATATTTCAAACCCCAAATTCATACAGTTGTTCACATGCACAGCCAAATTTGGGAAATGTTGAAAATGTAATTTAGTACTGCCCTGAACAAGTTATTTCACATAACAAGTGTCGTCAAAAACAACCCAGTTAAGGGCAATTTGAACCAATTGTCCTGTTTGTAGGTTTATACACCTGTTATTTTATATATCATGTTGCATTCTTGTGCATTAGTAAATGTTTGTAATTCTGTTAATATTTGTCTATGAGTCTCTTCGATGTCCTCAGTGTAGAAAGATTGATCTCAACATCACACAGCCGCGGTTGGAAAGAGGTCAAATACACATGGATGCTGGAAAAGCAAAGACCACTGGACAGTGTAATGGCTCAGAACAAACAAAAGACTCATGAACAACTATCACAAAACATAAAAACGGTCATCGATCAAGCAGATAACACCACACCGTTCTAATAATCAAGGGCATGTACTTCTGCACTGGGTTCTTTTTGTGAATTCAGTTGTGTTGTGTACTATATGTGAACATTTCTTATGCGCAATAGCTTGTTCAGAACAGTGCTAAATTAAACACAATTTTAGACTTTCATTTTCTACATTTTTTTATACGATTTTAGAGATTCTGCTATGCATTTGTAAACTTATGACCACAACTGATATAATAGTATAAATCAGTAGTTATCATAGAAAAGGTTTTAAGTGTTATGGTCCAGCTCTTACTTTCTGTTTTCTGTATTCTCTGCAGATACTGGAGGTGTGGCAGGAGGAGGCTGCTTCACAGACTCTGTTCCTGATTGGCTCTCCTGTTTCTTACTCCTGACTTTAGTCGCGCTCATCTGGAGCAGAGTGGCCTGGGTCTGCAAAACAATACCAATAAAAATGACATGCTAATAGATACGCCTTTGACATTTCCGGATTGTTATTACAAAATTCCCAGTGCCAAACGATGCTAGATGTCAGACAGAGCTGTGAGGTAGTTTTATGGGGTCAGACAAGGTTTGTGACCCTGCGTGGCTGGAGAACATGTGTGTTTGGCTAGCACACCGTACCTTGGACTTGGCTTTGGGTGCCAGGGGCTTCAGGACTGGAGCTTTGCTCTGTTTGGATGTTCCGCTGAGAGCTGCAGGTTTTCTGCTGGACATCGTCATACTGTCCAGTACATTAGTGGTCCTGGACTGACCGGCCGGTGAACCCGATGACTGTCCTGCACTAGATACCTGTACAATAAAATACACGTTCCTTTAAGAGATCATCATCTAAAACACATGATGTTAAAAATGCATTTTATTAATAATAATACGAATTAAAAAAAAACATTGTTCTGCAAAATTGTTATGAATATTCACCTTAAAAGGATTCGCACGTACTTCTCGGTTTACTGTAACAAACAAAAATGTTTGTTAGCAGAATCGCTCACAATATTGTGCCTCTTAACAATAAAACCGAGTGATAATTCATTTGAATCGTGTGAATAAGTTCAGTTAAATTACATTTTACGACCAAAATACATTAAGCAAAGAACATATTTTGCATTTATATCAACCAGTGTGTTTTAAATGTTTTATTTAATACTACTAATAACATTTTATAATCGCCAATGCCGATACATTATACCTGGTTTAGGGGAGGGCCTTTCAGGGGATTTCGCTCCTTTTTTAAATGGATTCAAACCTGCAATGTCAAATATGATCAAATGAAGTCATACATCCGTAATTCTTTTTTCCAGAAACAAAAATAGTATCCCTGTAACAGTTCTATACACTAAAGTATGAATGGGTGTCTCAGGGGACAAACTAGTATACTTACATGGTTTCCTGGTCTCTGATGACTCTTCTGCATCCCTTTCCTCTTCCTGTGTGTATTCTTCCTCCACATCCTCATCATCGCAGCCGTTCATCTGACTCGATCCTCTAGATTCGCTTCTGACATGGTTCAACCTACAGACACAAGAACATTTCAGCATCACTGTCCTTAAAAGTGAATGGAGGCCAGTGCTGTTGGTTCAAAATATCTTCTTTTATGTTCAAGTCACACAGGTTGAAATGACAAGAGGGTGAGTAAACGATGACAACATTTTCATTTCGGGGTGAACCATCCCTTGAACATGCAGCTCATGTACTACTCCCATTTAACAATAACAATAAAAAATATATAATAGAAGATACATCGATTAAAATAACTCCGTATTACCGTGAATTTCGTGCTACACTCTGATAGGCCGGCTCCTCTTCTTCCTGCTCCTCCTCCTCATACAGCTGATTGGCCTTTTCCAGAGCGAGTTCATTGAGCTTCTGTGCCAGAGCCATGCGTCTGGAGCGAGATGCGTAACGGATGGCGAGCGTCACCACGTTGTGAGTCATCAGCTCCGCCAGCTCCACAGAACGAAACTCTCGCTCCAGTTTACACGACAGCTGGGGAGCAAACAAACACACACAGAAACAATGAGACGCCCGGAAGGGAAAGCCTTTATCTTATCAAATGTGTGCACATGAAGCACATTTAAAATTGAGTTATAGAATTCAGAGGGTAAAAAGCGAATAAATTCACATGAATTTAGCCAGTGCACAACATCCAGATCTGGCCATAAGAATAACTTACAGCGAACATCTTCATCAACAGCTCCTGCTGCTCTTTCTGGGCTTGAGACTGGCCCTCACAGTCGATTTCATAACCGCTGGATGACAGGAAGTCATAGTGGTTATGGAAGAGCACCGAACGCCAGTACTGCTCCTATAAAACACACAACGAGGCATTAACCTCTCGTACGTTTCAGGATATTTACAGTCATCCACCTAATGCCATATACTACAATACATGTTACCTCAAGTTAGGCAACATGGAAAGCTTCCTAAAATGAAACAACAAAGCTCGCTAGAACACTCGGAAATGTCATGAATACATTTTACACTTTTGATAGCCTTTGCAAGCCCAGGAAATGAACATTTGATTCTTGTAATTTTGGGACATCTGGTGAGGTCTGTACCAATCTAATATATCTGTGTCTGTATCCGACTCAACATCCAAAGTGCACATCCCGACATAATAAACAATTTTACTTTGTCTTTGACAGGCAATACCTCCATCTGGCCTTTCTCTGTGGTGGTCTGGCAATAAGGTAGTTTGAAGGGCAGGACAGCCACAGCAGGGCGAGGTAGGGTGGGTGGAAAGCGGGAACCTTTGCATGGGATACACCTGAGATAATCATTTTAAACTGAGTTTAAAAGTTGTCAAACAGACTCGACGGTGGATATGGTAAAAATAAGCATAGACAAAGCCGCACCTGAGCTGCTGAGGTTCTCGTGAACTCCGACGACCCAGTAATGGTCAGATTTGCTCTTGCAGCTCTCTCTGGTGTTACACACCGGAGTCCAGGTATTTCCCAGGGTTCTGTTCAGCATACGTACAACCCCCTCAGAATCAATACAGCACGGGGTTCCTGCAAAAACATTGGCGAAAAGAATGAGAATCTTTATAGCAAGTGCAGAGCTCATGTTTTGTAAGAGGTTTCATACGCTTGTGTTTCTCACTTGATCCAAAGCAACTCAGCGTATTCAAGGTACATTTTTACCGTTGACGCATAAAAGCCACAGAAAATGACTCGCCTTCTGCAGTAAAGCCCATCCACGCCAGGTAAGACTTCCGTGAGAGAGGCAACGCTTCTCCCTGGATCACCTGCTTTCTCTTCCGGCCAAGCTGGATCAGTTGCATCCCAAGAGACTGATCTCCATCAAATCCAGTACCTAACAGCATACATGACAACTGATCTTAAACACTTACTTTAAAAATAACACAAAAGCCCCTTTCACACTAAGAGGTATATATAAAGGCATTGAAAAAGGAAACAAGGACGCATTTATATTGACCTCTGTGATAGACTATAAGGAGCTGCTCGCCATGACCCGCCATGCAGACCACAGCTCCAGGCAGGCTGAACATCTCCCTCTGTACACCACCAATGGAGAAGAGCCTGACCATTAGGGTGCTGGTGGCCACGGCAACCCAGCCCTGACCCAAACACAACGCACGCGCATCTTCTCCTTTAGGAAGATCCACCATCCACTCCTTATGTGTGTCCCAGCAGGAGAAATGCAAACACTGGATCTTGCTGTTGAAAGATAAATGTGTGCCAATGAGTGCCTAAAGTCCTCTTGGCATTAATGAAATAACAAATTTTTTTTTAAAATATGCAATAACTTGATAAATAATGCCTTGCACAAATAAATGTACACTCAAAATGACCTCTATTAAAATATATCTGAACTAGGGATTAATCGCATCCAGAATAAAAGTTTGTGTTTACATAATATATGTCTATGTATTGTGCATATTAATTATGTTTTTGTAAATACATACACATGTATACATATTAAGGGAAATATTTACATGTATTTATATATATTTACCTACCATTGAAATTGTATATAAATGTTTAATAATTTTTAGATTGTTCTTAAATATTTGCATGGATGTGTATGTGTTAATAAATACAAAATTATTATACACACAGATATATATTTTGTTAACAAACTTTTATTCTGGATGTGATTAATCTTTTGATAGCCCTCATATATATATATATATATATATATATATATATATATATATATATATATATATATATATATATGTATAAAACTTTATAACCAACATGTTTTACGTTTTATAATAATTGACATACATTACGCAGCCCTATTCTCTGGTCAATCATTTTTGGTCTAGGTAGAAACTGAAAATCAGAACGACTGAATCAATGACATATTCTAGCTTCAAAATGGCAAATATCTCCTTTTTCATTAAAAGGCAAAGGGCAAATTCGCCTTGCAAACAGAGATAACCAAACCATAAAGGACAAAGGGGAAACAGAACCACAGAACAAAGTTCATACGCATGAACTTCTGCCGAGTATCAGAGGGCTGTAATAGTAACTGCATTAAAAATCAACCCTAAATTCAACAAATCCACCAGTAAATATGAATAATGCAAGACCTTTAGTAAATGCTTTACCTGGCTAGCTCATCAGTTCCCTCGCATGCCAGCAGCACGGCCTCCTGGGATAGGTCAGCCATAGTGTGGCCCAGTGTGTTGGTGAGGTGCATGGCATGATGGATGGCTGTGTCGTGAAACTCCACATCAATGGCGTTGTCCTGGTCATCGTTATAGCCACGGACGATACCAACAGAGTTCCACATCTGAAAGAGAACGCAGTAAACAAATGAATCAACTTATCAATCTATCTGGAAGGAACTGCAATTTTCACATGTTTTGTATATTGTGATATACACAAATACTACATACATATACTACTCTATATTTATCATATATTTTTAGAATTATTACGCTCAGAAAATCGTCATTATATCCAAATTGCATAATAAGTTAATAACAGTTTCTCCTCACCATGAAGCGATGCATGAGGTGCACAGGGGTGGATCCTGGTTGGAAAGCCCTTTGGGGTGGGGTGGGCATGGGACCCTCATAGACTGGACGGGACACAGCGGGAACCACAGGAGGAAGAATCGCGCTGCTTCCATCCTCATCCGGAAGTTTATCCAGATTTACCGACGCTGCATCTGCGAGGGTACACTATTAATTGGCTTATTTCTGGTACATTTTAAATATAAATGAGTTAATCTTAGGTTGTATTATCTTTACCACTGAGAAACCTTTATGTCAACCACTGATATAAAGATTGAAAGGTCTTTAATTTTTTATGTTTATAAAAGTAACATTTTTGTCACTACTCGATTTGTAAAGCTGACGTAGAACACATCATACCTTGAGAATTGTCATCGTCCAGAAACGATGCTCTGTTTCGTGCTCGGCCCGTGGCGGGCATGAGGTCATCATCATCATCATCCTCAACTAAGGCTTTCTTCACCGGAGAGCGTGAGTCGCTCATGCCCTCGTCCATTATCCGGTCGTCGTCGTCATCAAACAGGTCATCATAATCATTTGTTTCCTTGGCTGCGGTAGCCTAAACATCACAAGCATTTTCCAAATCACAGTACACATGTAGAAACAATTAAGACACGCTCATGTTTAGACAAAGTTAATGTCAACTTCCACCAGGTTTAGCGACGAACTACACAAGCGATTTAAAACAAATATTCCAGCAAAAGACACCGCCTGAGAAGGTCATCTAAAGGTCATAAGTGACATTCGGTAAGTGATGTCACTTCTGATGCTGTTAGGCAGGAAAGAAAAGGTGACGCTGGAGATGATGACTGACCTTGGTGCTCTGGGTGGTCGATGAGGAGGTGGGGGCAGAGGCGGAAGACACTCCATCCAGGAGCCCGAGGCAGCCCTCATTGTCAGTGTAAGCGATCCGACCCCCTGAGGGATGCCAGGCCATCCCGCACACCGTGAACCCTTTCTCGTGTTTCTGTCTGTTAAACAAGACCATCAACATCACTACCTGTATTTCTGAACCCTTTAGATACACACAATGGTGCATGTAAAATGCATAATAATAATCATACCTCTCGACACACAGTTTGGCCTTAACATCCCAGATCAACAGGTTTCCACCAACAGTTCCCGCGGCCAGAAACTTCCCACACGGCGACCAAACCACAACATTAGCAACCTGAAGAAAACGGAGATAGGGGAAAGAACGGTTCATTATGTCGTAGTGTCCGTTGTAATAAAAAATATGAAAGGCCAACACAAAATCATAATGCCAGTAATGTTTTCACCACCTGCAAATGATATTTGTCTAATTATATTGCCCTTATAAACCAAAATACTGTTCCAGCTTAAATGTCTGGATGTGGATTATTGCTCCACTGACCTGTGTGCTGAGGTCATCTGAGAGCGTGCTAACATGTGTCCATGTGTTTCTGTCATACAGCTGCACGGTGGCGTCCACTGGTATAGCGAGAAGCTACAAAGACACAAGAAACATCAACCAAGATCATATTTGCATTCAAAGGAAAATTCACCTTCAAAATGAAAATTCTGTCATTGTTTACACACCCTCTTGTCATTTTAAACCTGCATGACTTTTTTTCTTCTGCAGAACACAAAAGAAGATATTTAGAAAAATGTTGGTGACAGAAAACCATTGGTCCCCATTGACTTGCATTGGTTTCGTGTCCATACAAGTCAATGGGGAGCAACGTTTTTTGGTTACCAAAATATATTTTGTTTTGCAGAAGAAAGAAAATCACACAAGTTTAAAATGACAACAGAGTGAGAAAATGATGACTGAATTTTCATTTTGAAGGTGAAATATTCCCATAAAGTCAGCACAGTTTCAGTATGTCAGGAATAAACACACAATACATGCAAAAGATCTCAAAAGAGGTTTCTTAAAGTCCCTGTGAACTGGAAGTTGCCATCGTTTTTCCTTCCGTATTTTGACGCATTTCCAGGTGAAATAGAACTTCTGATAAAAATAGTGGGCGTGGCTTTTGTCTTTCTCTGCGATTGGATGTATAAAAACAGCCGTGGCTTTTTTAAATGAAATTGACAGTTGAATGGGAGGAGTTAACGGATGCTCCGCCCAAGCCGTCTAACATACCTCATTTAAGTTGGATTGTCATTACAGGATGGAAGTGCATTTACAGATTTTAGCTAAAGATTGTGAGGGCACATGCATTTTAAAAAGAGAATGGCCCACATTGATAAACTATTAAAAATAAACGCAGCAATATTTCATGAAAAAAATAGGCATTGTAATTTTTTATTTCACTGGGACTTTAAAGTGTAAAAATGTTCAATACCCTTCCAGAACGAGGCTGCCAGGCAAGTCTGCAGAGAGATTTCGCAGTGCTCACGTCACTTGACTTCTGAAGCACTTTCCATTGAGCAACCTGAGTCTAGAACACAGAATAAGGATTCAAAAGCTTTACGTTGGCGTGTTTAGGTTTATTGCTGTACTAAGATTTATCTTCGATAAATATTAAAGCCTCATACCTGCGACTCGACAGACCACACAGCGACTGAGCCATCACAGCTGGAAGAAGCCTGTCGAGAAGTGACATCACATGTTATAAATGTCCAGCTCCAACCCTGCACTAATGCAATGCTTAGACCTCTAAAGGGATGGAGGAGAAGTTTCTCGGTCTGTGGAACTTGTAGGACCCAATCATCTTCTCCCCATTAGCAATGGCCCTGGGTAACTACGATACTTACGAGGAACTCATCAGAAGGGTCAAAGGCCACGCTGAGGACAGGCGCTTCATGACCACGCAGAGTCTTCTGCTGGCTGCTGTCAGATACCTCCACTATCTTCACCAGGAAGTCGCTAGAAAACAGAATCCCAAAATTAGCGCACTACTTCCAGCTCTCCTATTGGAGCTGCAGATCTTTCCGATCTGAAGCAGGGAAACAAATGAAAACTCATTTCCGAAGTCTACAGGAAGAGAAATCAAATAACCTGTTTGGAGGCCCAGCTGCCAACGCCAGCAGTGCATCAATATTCAAGCAGAGGCAGCGGGATAAAACCACTCAATCAATGCCGTGACATGCTCCCTGCCTTCATTCATGCCATACGTACGTTTCAAACAATCCATATATCCAGCAAAAGGCCATTAAGGACAAATATAACTAATCATAAAACTATCAAAGCGGTTGCCTCTCGGTATTGATGCCGATCAGAAGCAGAGAGATGGGAAGATTACAGATCATACCTGACACCCTGAAGCTCCAAAATCATCTACATACACAAAACTGTAACGTACATATAACTAACATATACAGCAGCGGGGAAAAATAAGAGACCGTTCAAAAATGTAAAATGAACTTGTACACAGCATCTTTTCTGTTATTGTGACCTGTTTCTCCAGTTTTCGTTTTCGAAAAAATAAATGAAAATAGAAACAATATTTTTATTTAGGCTCGTTGTAATATTGATTCTGATTGGCCAGTCGCGACATTCCAAGGGTTGTTCATTGCAAATAACAACCGCTCAAAACATATAACAACCTGTAACCCGGATGCTGCAAATCATTTTGAGAGGGGCAGTTTAATATTACACAAAAATGTATTATAAATACGTCTTTTAATAACATATATGATATTATATTTACAAATGGTTAAACCGATTTGCCTGTTCGTGACGTTTGAATGTCGTTTCTTACTTTAAAAGCGAAACTAAACGGCTTTTCCTCGCGGATGGTCTGCATTCGGTAAAAATGAGCTAATAAAATGTTTAAAATTCACATTTTATGTCTAGTTTTTTTCCTAGTGTGGCAAGTAGCCGTGTAATAAGCGGGATAATGTACAAGCAGCCGGCTGTTATCGCAAAATAAGCCCCTTGAAGCAGAGGGTCTTGCATCACACTGAAGGGGCTTATTTCGCGATAACAGCCGGCTGCATGTACATTATCCCTTGCTTAAAATATGGGAGAAATATTGTTAGTTGTTCACCGAATGAAACAAAAATTATAATTTTACCTGATAATTTTCTGTCAATTCAGAAAAACTGAACATTATATTGAAATGGTCTCTTATGTTTTCTGCAGCTGTATGTACAGTTGCAAAATATGAATAACCGGTTACATTAAAATATCAGTATCAATTCTGTGAGCTTTTGGTTTTTAATGCATTTTTGGCATAATAAAATAAAGCCCTTTATATCGTCTTTTGTGTCAAATATTCTTCTCCACTTTGAAGGTTCTCTTTTGTCTACCTTATCCTCATGTATTAATGGTTTGATCAAACCTGCAGGATCTATAATAAAAGGCAAATATTCTGCAAATATACCCTTCAGGCATCACTTTTGGCCACTAATGTATGACATATGTAGTGTTTATTTTAACAGAAACATAGGAAGAGGTTGGATTGCAGCTTAAAAACAAACCTCGAGCCTACAGCCACTTTTGAACCGCTGGTGTTGAAGGTGACGTGGTTTGCGTTGGTGGTAAATCGAGTGAGAATTCCATCTGGATCTCCTTCTGGAAAAGTGTGAATCTGAACTGTGTTGTTGGAAACTGCAGTAATTAATTTTCCATTCTGTGTGGGAGAAAAACAACCAAATTAATTACCTTAAAGAAAAATGACTACGCATTTAATAAAATCAGTACGTCTACAAAGTGTAAAAATACCTTCAAGGCTACAGAAAAGGCCTTCTCTCCAACATTTATAGATTTAGGATCATCATCATCAAGACTTTCCCATATGCGGACATCTCCATCACTACCACAGGTGACAATAGACCTGAAAAGATTAAATGATGGATTAAACATCTTAATGCGTCTTACACGTCACCTTCTAAATTCTGATCAAAACAGGGTGAATAGTAGCTTTGAGTTTTTTTTAAGATAATACTCACTTTCCCTCATCATCAAAGCAGACATCAGTGAGTCCCTCTGAGTGACCATAACGCATAGGCTTTCTCTCACACGGCATGATGTTCTCAGGTCAGTAACTGCTGAAGGAATGTGGATCAGGCTTTGTTAATAATGTGCTTTATTTCAATGTGCTGTAATACTTAAACTAGTTGCACACTTAGATGGAACAGTACTATTTAGATTTAGTTTATTATTTCTGTTTTTTTATTTCTTAAAAAAAAATATTGGAGAACTATTACAGTATCAGCAACTTGTGTCAGGTAACGTTAATAGCACAGACTGTGGGTTAATAGGATAATAATACAACAGTTTATTGTTACAGTATTATCTGATAATGTACATTAATAACAGATTACTTAAGTAAACAAATATCTTCACTGCCCTTTGACATAGTGTCAATGCACCTGCTTTATACATCATTTTGTCACGTTGATTTTGTTTTACATTAATCTAAAATATATTTTATTAGGTGTCTATGATTTAAAAGAGAAATGTAGTCATCTGGCAAGACAGCGGAGCGGATAATATGTCAATAATAAAGCTCGATACGATACGTTACATCAATATTTGGAGTACAAAGACGCTGTTGATGCACTTTCGCTGCACATCAATAGTATTTAACAACAATCAAAGCACAAAACACGTGACTTTGAAACTAATCTAACACTGACTACACACCAGTTATGATCGAACAACAACACAACGATAAATGTTTTGGAAATGTTTTAATAATACAGTACTTACAGCTTACGTTTGGCGGCAAATGTCTGTATTCCTCCACGCACTTGCTTGCATCTCCCGCGCTGAAAACGATGACGTCAAAAGTAGGACGAACATTTAAGTCTTCTCAACGCCATTGGCCGAATCGTGCTTGTTGATCCCTCCCCCACCAGTGACACGAGTGACATTTCCGGGTGTTCGCCTCCACGAGGAGCTGCGCAGACTGTTGATATTCAAGATCATAGCACCGCGAGAGCGACTCGAAAGCCGAGGTATTAACTACTTCTCGCGGTACTTCGATCACCTTGTCAGATCGGTATGCGCAGCGCCGCATAGAAAAACGCTACACTTCGACTGAATAATTATTATACTTTAACAAACAAAATATAATTATTTGTGGTTATAAAATGTTAAGAGTACTGGTTTACCTAAATAATGGAGTGCGTGGTAGACAATAACTAAATGTTACACGTTTTCACTACAATAAACAAAACGCCCTAAAGCAAAACTGTCTCAAAGACATCAATAATTGAATAAACCCTGGGGTTTGTTTGATAAAGTCCTTTTCAAGAGAACAGACAAATTATACATCTATTGTTTCTTAAATAATTTGATATATTTTGCAGGAAGCAGATGTAGCTTGCAAATTTGTAGCTTGCAATGTGAAATGCGATACCAATATAGGCCTATCATAAGATGAACGACCCTATTGAGACATCTTGTATCAGCATCATTTAATATGCTCTCCCTCCCTGCCTTGGTATTGTCTTTATTATAAATTTAAAGTAAAACAAATCTAAATTTATTTTTAATCCACCTAGACTCTAGACCATTGCACAAAAACATGAGCTATTTCTCGAGGTAAAGATGCTTTACTTTAAATTCATAATGAAGATTCGATCATGGCAGGCACATAAATATTTAACATCAATGGGTTTAGCAGATCAATAGTTATGGCTTCTGTCTCACTCAATTGAGAATAGGTTATTCGAGGTGAACACACATAGTAAATGATGAAGATAACCAATCTGTCAAAAAGAAATGCTGGATTTCATCATGACGTTCCTCATGTTACGCTCACTGACATTTACTGGAACATAAATAGATTATCTTTAAATTACGTCACACAAATACAAAGGCATAATGGGGAAATCATAATGTTACTTTTTTCACCCAGTGTTTATGGGGTGAAAATAAACACTACTTTCCTGTAGCTCAGTGGTAAGAGCATTTGTGGGTTCGATCCCAGGGGATTGCAAAAACCTATGTAAAATGTATAGGATAATGCAATGTAAGGATGCTTTGGATAAAAGAGTCTGCCAAATGCATAAATGTAAATGTAATGTAAATGTATTGCAGTGATGAGAAGAAGAAACTGAGCAATTCTGAGATTTGGTGTGAAGCACTTAAAACATCTTAATTTACTTATTGCTTTATTGAAAATAGATAGCCAAGGCAATTGTTGAAAGATCATGAGGGATATGTCAAATAATACTGACAGTTTGATAATATATTGTGGTTTTGCAACACAAAACAAGGAGGCACTGGTTATTTCTCAAGTAATCCTTGTTTTGGCTAGACGGGATTCAACTACGGCCGGAAGGGATGCAAAATCTCGCCTTAAAATTACAATAAATTATATTAGCTAATGCCTACACATACCCCAACCCTAAACATAACCTTACAATAATAAAAAAAAGCTATCCCTTCTAGCCAAAACTATAAACTCTTTAAAAGTGTCAAACCTCACGTCTGCCATCTAGTGGAAACTGGTAATACTACAATATAAAATACAACCATCAGATGAAACTGTTATTAATTTCCTGTATTTCATGAATCTGGGGTATGAAGCTCTTTATTGCACACGAAAAGTTTAAACAAACTATATTAAGAAATGATGGTCTGGGGTATTCAGGTTTAAAAATGACGAATTAAATTGGGGAAATGGTTTAAAAAGAACTTTGCATGTCTTTGGTTTGTTTTGCACACGGAGCTAGATTAGATACTCAAAGGGCATTTGTCCTGCATGATAACTTCATCCACCATGTCGTCTTAAATGCATTTATTATCCTTTTCACTCTCTCCAAACTGTTTTTAAGGACCATTCAAATAGCAGCATGTCTTTTTGTCCCTTTTCTGTGCTGTTTGTTTTCTTCAAATAGCACAGGCTCCATTGCATCTATAGTGATACTGCCTTAGGAAGTGCCTCAAACTTTGGGGTAAAGGCAGGACATCGATGCCCGGATATGTTGTACAGCTACAGATAACCGCCCTGCACATGTGCTGAAGAGAAAAGGGGAAATTCCTAGGTAAAGGGCGAGAGAGAAGAGGCTCAAAAAACAGGCAGGTGGAGGGGTCGCTGTAATGCTTCAGCAGGCCCGTGACACTGGAGTCTCTGTACATGCACGGGTCGCGGCCATCAAAGCTAAAACGCTTCCCATTTTGCTCTATCCGAGCGTGGAGGGAGCGACTGTAGCGTCTGAAGCTAACCGAGAAGAGGTATTCGTCCTGGGCAGAGTCTCGAAGCAGAAAAGTGCCCTCAGGTTGCCCCTCCAAAAGTTGCTCGGCTTCGAAACGGTCCAGGACGCCCCAGTAACAAGAGCTGTTGTTGATCTGAAGAAGATCAGGTACCAAAATGTAGTCAGTGTGAGAACAACACTGGCTGTCCCCATTAAAAAAAGATGGATCCCAGTCGTCCAGGCTGGAAGCTCCATTGGAGCTGATCTCCTCCCAGGAAATGAGCGTCGGCGGGGAGGAAGTCAACACGGGCCCTTTGGGTTCCGCTGCGATGTTTAAAGGCGAAGGTTTGGTGCCGTGCTTCTTGATGAGATGCCAACACTGAGCTAGTTCAGACTTTGGGGAGAAGGGACACTTATCCTCCATGAGCTCAGAAACGTGAATCTTTCGTTTGGACCATAGAAGGACGGAGAACGGACGTGAAGAACCAGACTGGTGATGATGATGGTGGTGATGACTGCGAAGAGGAAGACACTGACCAACGGCGTCCTGAAACTTTTGTCTCAGGGATCGACGGGACAGGCCTTTTCTGCAAGGAGAGTCGGAATCAGGTTCTCCTGGGATCGTGCAGCTGCACTTTCTTTCCCTGCGTCTCCGAGGACACGAGGCGGAGCGCATGCTCTGGTCATCCATTCCCTCCCCCTCGTCCCCTCTGGGAACTGTCTCGTGGCGGGACCCGCGGGAGCGTTTTTTAATGCTGCGGATGTAACTATCGGCACTCCAGCTCCGAAGATTCTTGGGACGTGCGTCTGGGTTTTTGGGCTTCTTGTCTGACATGGCTGCAGGCCGTTTTTCAGACAACTGCTGCATGGAATTTGGAAATAAAATAAGGTTAGGAAAGAAAAATGTATTGAATTCAATACTAATAGTAGTAATAATAATTTTATACTGGCATGTCTGGTTAGATATTAATTGTATTATACAGTACACGCACAGTGACAAAAAATGTAATCTTATCTAATGAAATATTACAAAATGAATCAATGTACAGAGTATTTTAAGTTGGATTCAGGGTCAAAATTTGCACAGTGCAGTTATATGTCATTTTATGTACTTTCATACTAAACAGCCAGACTCATAATTAGCAGAATTAAAAAAGACCCCAAAAATGAAAAAAAAGGGTACACATTAACCTGAAATTAAAATCTCCGCTCTAATCTGATTATAAAGCCAAATGATTAATGCAAGAAACATGACCAAAAATAATAACATAATTTCACAAGAAGCGTGCAAGAACGAATTTTGAGAAGTATTTGTAAATGATCATCATTTTAAAGGATCATCTGTCTTGTCTTATAAGTTAATATATTCAGTAAATGAGAAAATAACTTGTCAGAACTCTGCCGAAACTAAATATGTGTCAGAATATTTTTTTGCAGTAATGTTTAAAAAATGTAACATATAAATTGGCAATAACACTTTCTATCTAACATCTACCTTTAATCTGATCAATGTTTTTTAAATAAAAGATAAGTACACATTTCCTACCTTTATAAAGTATCAGATGTAAAATCTTAGGTCCTCACAGAGCAGTGGTGAATTTGTCCATGTCTGAAGTTCATTCAGTGAGAGCTCAGCTTGAACTGAAGGGGGGATGCACATCTCTCCTATTTAAAACCTCTCCAGTATCAATTCCTCTGAGAAATACTTGCCCTTCAATGGACGGAAGTGTGTATGTTTGTCAATGGGCAGTTAACCTATCATATCCGACAATGAATCTGCTGTCCTCAAAAAATGTGTAGTATAAGTAGTATAAGTATACTATGGTATAATAATGTATTATAATCTTAATCGGCTTTAGACTAAATCATATACTGCATGACATGCCTTATTTATTATTATAGTCTAAATGTGCAAACATATTTTTAGGTTTATCTTTTGAATTTCGACTCATCATCAAATCAGTGAGCTCTGAATCGAATTAGTCAATAATCACAGACATCTATTTACAAGGGCAACCTTGTTAGGAAGGAAACGGGTAATGTCCCAGCAGACATTGAAAGCTTCGCTTTATTGATCTATTGATTAGTGTCCTTCTTTAACTTTAGAACTTCCGGCGCAGAAGATCTGCACAAAAGCAATTTTTAACACCCATTTCAAATGTGGTCGGTGGTCCGTTCCCAGCTTCCACCCGGTAAGTGTCAAATATCAAAAGTAGTAACAGAGGGACGTGCATCCGGTCTGCTAGCATAAATGGATTGCAAATAAATTCAATAACTCATTACGGCCGTGTGGTCATTAGGTGATGTCATTCTCATGTTTTAAAATATTCTACTCTCATTTTTTAATGTCACAAGTATTCTACTTTATAGGAATGAATTATTTATTAGAGCAAGAATGTTATCATATTCAGGCTTGGGGTGGAGGGAATGTCATAATTTAGAAACAGAGCTGAACTGTTTGGGGTCATAAAATGTGAACAAATGTTACCATTTGCATACAAATTTAAAAAACAAGAAACAAAGCCACAAAAGGGAGGAAAATGTAACAACTTGTGACCAGTTTTAAAGGAACAGTTCAATCAAAAATGAAAATTCTGTCTTCGGTTAATCACCACCACGTTGTTCCAAATCTGTATACATATCTTTGTTCTGATGAACACAGAGAAAGATATTTGGAAAAATGCGCTCGTAACCAAAGTTCTTGACCGCGATTGACTACCACATTAGGAAAGATTGCTTTATAAATCTCTTTGTTCTTTGAACACAAAAGAAGATATTTTGAAGAATGTAGGAAAGCATACAGTTATGGGTCACTTTTGACTACTATGGTAATCAATGATGGCCAAGAACTGTTTGGTTTCAAGCATTATTCCAAATATCTTTCTCTGTGTTCATCCGAACAAAGAAATACAGATTTGGAACAAATCGAGGATGAGTAAATGAAGACAGAATTTGTATTTTTAAGTAATACAAGTAGAAATTCCTACATGGTATTACATTTAAATCATGGTGGTATTGTGTCTTCTTTCTTTTTGCTCTCTCTCTCCGAATGTGTGTGTGGCTCAGGCAGGATCGGATCCAGGAGAGTGAGTGATAAAAATGGATTTGTTAAAAGTGGTTGATCAAATCAATGTGTAAAGGCACAAAGGATTTAGTAGTCCAGATCACATGGTGGGTGGTTTGGACATCTCCTAGGCATCTTTCATATCAGTCTGACAACAATCCTTTAAAGCATTTGAATGCTTGTAATATTCATGTTGTAATATTCAGAACAGCGCCATCCTTTGCCCTCCAACCTCTCCTTTCTCTTCAGCGATTTACCAGAATGCTGCCGCTTCAAATACTAAATTTGGATTCGTCCAGACCACACACAGAACACGTTTAGCTGGAAGAAGTAACAAGATCATACAACTGGGAGAACAAGCTCCTGTGTCCATCCATGTGCAGAACTGTAGCATATCTGCAAGAAATCATCTCTATGTGGACAGAGGACGGTAACTCAGTATACCCATTAACATGGCACAGTTTATCAAAGAAAGGGAACCGTGCCAAAGACATCTCATACGTGCCAGCTATTACTGCTCTATCGATCCGCTACCCTGCAGAACAACCGAGGATATGATGAATATTTCATACCGCTGTGTTGTCAAACTGTAAGACACAGGGCCATATGAGCCTCACCCTTCTTTTATGAGCACTTTTTTTCTAGCGAACATTCTCAACACCTCCCTGATGACTTGTTTATGGTAATATAGAAGTTTAAGGCTCTTAGTAAACAGACTCAGGTAGTAGGCCGTACAGTTATAATGGTTCCATTGTCTGCGCCGGTTCGCGGCGCGTCTGGCTGATAATATCGCATGACCATCATTCGAGTATAGATGCACTGATGTTGCTTGAGAATGGTGGCTCTTTGAGTGATGGAAAGTCTGTAATTAAATCAACAGGAAGTCTCTGGCTCCACGGCTCTGGCGTTCATGTTCTCTCCATTGATCTGTATCTGTTTCTGGACAGCTGCTCTAACTGCTGTTGCAGCCGAAGTGATCTGTGCAATGCTGTTTAGATTTTACTTTATTTTCTATGAAAAATACAATACTATATCAATTATTTTTAGTTTTCTAAATTTACTAGGTATGTGTGTAGGTTATATTATCTTGTTGTTTCATTTTACGAAATGCTTATAATGTTTCTCCCAAATTAAAACAATATATATCTCATTCACTAAGCATGCGTGCGCACAAATTTGTGCGTGAAAAGATAGGAACAGTTGAAAGCACACGTACGCAAAAAACCACCAGTCTCTTTCTTTCCTTCTCTCCCTCTCTGTCTCTAAGACAAAATGCATGTGTCAAGTTAGGATAATAGTTTTTAATTTTAAATTATATATATATACAGTATATAATTACGCGTAGATGTATTTTTAATAAATACGATAATCTACCCAATTATTAGTGAATGAGACCCATTGTTTCTATATTTTTAAAATATGCTCTGTATTTTTTCAGACCTCAAATACTGCAAAGAAAACAAGTTCATAGTCACTTTTAAGCAATACAACAGTAATATTGTACATGTATTTTGATAGATTTTTATGGGTGTACTGATTTAACTACCAAACAATGCAGCAAATCTTGACTGAAAACACCAGGGTTGAGTGTATATATTATGTATTTTCAAGAGATTTTGTTTTCTCCTACACCTGGCAATTTCATTAAGCACAATTTGAAATAAACCAATGATTCCTAAAGTGTTAAAAATGGTAATTAATCCAAGATTTATGAATACATCATTTGTAATTGCAGCACTATTCATTCTTTCATATATACATGTATTGCATTCTTTTCATTGCTAACGCAAGTGTTATTGTTTTATATGCGTACTTATTCAATGTACGTTGGATTAATAATTATGAATAGGACAACAATATTACATTCCTCAATTCTAGTAAATCTTTTTTTTCATTCAAAAGTATGATATAAGGCCAATATTTGCTGTCTCATTTTCTGTCTATGCACAGCCATTAAAGACAAACAGACAGTATTTCCATGATTTGTATCATCCACTCAATGTAATGATCCATGGCGTAGTCATGTGAACCAGTATATCAGCTTTCTGCAGGCATTTTTTCATGCTCTCAGCCTCCCTATTTCCCGCAAGGTTCATTCAATACCTGCTGTCTCACTGCTTCGCTTTTCATGCATAGTTATTGAGCTTATTAAGGATGCCTTTTTAAGCAGTAATAGGAGACGCATTATAGAGAAACTATGTTGTCACAAGTGCTTTGTCTCTGTTATTTCATTTAATGTGTGCACCACACATTTACATTGACAATCCACACCATTTAGACGTCATCAATAATTCTGATTTATGTAATAATAAGTAATGGTTTGTCTTTCAAAAAGAGAAGTAGACCTAAATGTATCCTTATTTATATTTTGGGTCTAAACTGCTGGAACTGGTGGCTGTATTAAAAGGTTTACGCACTCATTACATGGAAATTTACCTCTAATTAAAATTTTGCATTTTTCAATCTGGTTAATGCAGTTTACACCGGCAAAATAGTTTCCAACCTGCTTTCTGTATACACCGATCTATTGAAAGTAGTTTACAATAATTGAAAAATGTTTACTCTTTTTTTAGACACTTGAGAAAATCAATAAGCATTTGAAACTAGATGAATGCCGGTAACCGGGGCTCTCTGAGAATTCAGGAAAACACTTAAAACAGTCTGACATGGAGCCACGGTGACTCAAAAAGGTGATGCACATCCATTCAGACATCCCCAAACTTTGACATACACTTGCTCAACAGCAAAGTACAGGACAAATAGGAAGCACTGATATAATTTTCTCACATATAATGGATTGGAATTAATTTGCACATGATGCATGCACAAAATATACATTAGCCTACATGCTTTTTTAGAATATGGATGTATTATTACTAAAACTTAAAACGGGTGGATGCTGACTGGATGTGGAATAAAATGTCTCATGACAGCCATCATGGTCAGTCATCTAATTTTCTAACAAAACAAATAAAACCAACTGCAGCAACTGGGAGTTTTGGCACAACTGTGGTTCCCATGATACAGATTCTGAGCACGTGAGCTGTCTTTTTCAATGGTAGTAACGCTGACAAACGCCTTTTCATCTTAACTTGACAGTCTTGTCAAACCTGATGACAACAGATGCTCAAATTTACCACCAAAAAGGAAAACCCTCTCAGAACCTGTGTGTAAACTCGCTTTTCCTGCGAAGCGAACATCATCATACGGACGCAAGCGTCATTCCACCACGGCCGCGCCCACTTTTAAAGCCGTGCCACGTCATATTCCACGCATGCACACAGAGGGAGGTGCACTTTACCCGGCAAGCTATCATCGTTCTCTATAGTGATTGGTGTAGAAAACCTACAAGCAGCTCATGATTGGACATTTTAGGAAGCCTGTCATTTAGATGTACTGTGATTGGATGAAAGGCGAAACTGGCAAAATTATAACGTAGGAGAAGGAAGTGTCATGCTGGAATATTGAATATCCCTGTTAAAGGACTTTTCACGATCCATTCAAACACTTTAGTGAACAGTTCACATGTCTCCGTAAGTACATCGCCTTCTTTATTAAAACTGAAAATAAATGGACACGTTTTAAGTACTTTTATTAGCTTTCTAGAGATTGGACGTTACATATGGATGGCATTTGGTGTATTAGGGCTCTATTGGGAGTGTAGGTCGAGGGGGTATTTAGGGAATGAAACGATAGATTGAGATAAGGGCTAAACCTTTATTTAAAGGCAAATACGACGTAGTTCTGACACCAAAGTTGGTAGTTTATACCAAATGTATTGTATTGTGACCTTTGTCATTTAAATGTTGCTTGTATTAGGAACTACCATAAGTGCTTTGTGGTTATCTCTTTGACTTCTCTCAAAAATGATTTGTTAGTACTGGGAGGATACTAAATGACTGTGTAATAACGTGGTATGTCCGTATATTAATAATACACACTTTAGATTTAGTCAATATACAAATAAGGTGTGTCTTACAGTTGATCTATTTCCTGCTGAAAAAAAGTTGCAATGGTTTCCATTACAAATACTGTCATGACCCATAGCTGTTTACCATTAAAACCATTACAAAATTCCTTATAATATGTTCCTTGGGCCTTCTTCCATCAGAAATAATGGTGTTCTATTGGTTGTGAAATAAACCACAGAAATCATTTTGGTTTCCGTTAAAACCAATACAATTCCCATTATAACCATTTAATCCATCTGTGATGGTTTGTTACTTTTTTAAGGAAAGACACCCGCACTCAACTTTGAAATGTTTCGACCATCAAAGTCCAAATAAAATGCTGCCAGTAACGCAAATAGAACTGCTTCATGCCTGATAAAGTTGTATAAACTTACCATCACTGATAATGTTTTATTACTTTATCGTACTTTACTGTATATTTTACTCCAGGGCCTCTACAATGCTCGACGACACCCCGTTGTTTGATCCATCTCTGCTTCATGAA
The DNA here is from genome assembly GCA_006030095.1 of Triplophysa siluroides. Taxonomy (NCBI): domain Eukaryota; kingdom Metazoa; phylum Chordata; class Actinopteri; order Cypriniformes; family Nemacheilidae; genus Triplophysa; species Triplophysa siluroides. The sequence goes on along the minus strand of VCII01000226.1, from coordinate 1,852,288 downwards.
CTGGACTGGAGCAGCAACACCGTCTCCTTCTCACCCCCCATTTGCCCCTCTCAGCCTGGGAAGGGTCTGGTCCTCCGACCCCTGTGTACAGCTGACCTAAACAGAGGTACTTTTCAATCCCGATCAGCAGTGTGCTCTAAAGTTTAAAACATAGGCATATTTTTTTACATTTTGTCTTTTTCAGGCTTGTACAAAGTCTTGTCACAGCTCACAGTAGCCGGCGAGGTGACAGAAGAGCAGTTCAAAGGTATTGCAAGCCATTCTTATGTGACATGTGATTCAATGCTGTTCAAATGGATACAATACGTATGTTTAATTCTTATTTTATTGAGTCTTTTATTATTTTGTCTTCGTTTCATAAGCAAATTTTGAACATATGAAGAGATCTGGAGACTATTATGTGATTGTGGTGGAAGACACAAATCTTGGACAGATTGTTGCCACGGCAATGCTTATCATAGAACACAAATTCATCCATTCTTGTGCAAAGGTACATGACTTCTCAATAGGAAATTTGACAATATGTATCATTTTGAACGATTATATGATAGTTTTCAAGACACGGTACTCAAATTTGATGTACTATTATTTAAATAAAAAATACTGGAGATTGAGTTCCTAAACATTGATTTTCATCTTTGACATGGCCTTATTCTGTTAATATAAAGGTTATATTTTCACAGGATGTTTTTACATCATGTACTTAAAACGTTTTAAAAGACATTTTACTGTTGAACTATGTCTTATTATTATAAAACTATTTGTTTTGTTCTGGCAGAGAGGACGTGTTGAGGAAGTGGTTGTAAGTGATGTATGCAGAGGAAAACAGCTCGGAAAACTGTAAGTTTGGGTTTTGAATGCACTTCTCTATTATTGTATATGAAGGAATTTATTCTGATGCTGACCAGTTTTACACATACATTATAGTTTGTTTGCCTGGATTTTGTATTGTTTTTAATTATCTTTAAACGTAAATAAAATGCAGGTATTGTTTTTCAGGTTGGTATCATCATTGACGCTCCTCAGCAAAAAATTACAGTGCTACAAAATAACGCTGGAGTGTGCACCAAAAAATGTGGAATTCTATAAGAAGTTGGGCTACTCTGCATCAGACGAGACTTACATGCAGTGCCGTTTTTTTGACTGAACCCAGAAAGATCTAAAACATCACAGAATGTTTGGTGACTCATTATGAACTGTTATGAGGTCTTTTCTCTAAGATGGTACAATCAGACTACCTCGAAGTTGCATCTTTTTAGCCAGCAAAAAAAGAACAGTAAGACTTGATGCTTTGATGACATGAGAATTTTAATTGGACTGCAACACAGAACAAAACATAGTCATGAATGTTCTGTCTAAATGTCTGGCAATTTCAAGCACTTGCATTAAAATGTGCAGTTTTTGTCCCTTTCTTCAGAATTCGTAAGAAAACCGCAGTATGATTTGATCACATACTGAATACTGTGGCCTGTCAAAGAGGAAAGACCCAAATGTTTTGTCGTTATGAACTTGAATAATTACTAATGATTTCATACAGAGATCTTTCTGTACAAGGTGGTGTATCTTTTTTTGTTGACGTTCAAGACAGAAAACAATCATTTTTCAGCTTTGGAGTAGTTTTAACAACACTATTTACAAAACTGCATGGTGAAGGGTTTCCTCTTAAAGGGATGGTGTAGTTTGTGCTTTCTGTTCTTTAAAAGGTACCGAAACTAAGATCACATTTGTCATTGTGTGTTCTATGAAAGGTGAATTGAAGGTCTGAATTTTAATATTCCTCTCTCCAGCAGGTACTTGGCTTCAATGTAGAAAACAATAATATAATGTTTACATTTATTTATTATGCTCATATTTGTCTCAAGATTTTGGATGTAGTGTAAGCCACTGCTGATATATATATTGAATCAATAGTTATGTACACATCAGAATGAAGGCAAATAAATTATTTTGTTGTAAAATATATCTTAATGCAACAAATGCATCTTTATACAATAAACGCATCTATTTTTGTACTTTCATTGACAGCAAAAAGCGGCATTTAGTTGGACAGCTTTCATCTGTTAGTCAACAACTGAATGTGTCAGTCATCAATTTTTTTAAACTGTTTATTGAAATGAATGTAAATCCATTGAATGACGAGGTGAATGGGTTTAAACTGTTACAATACTATTATTCTGTATTTAAATAAAGCTTTTAAATCAAGTTTGAGTATAACCTTAAATGGCTTGTCATCTGTAGCTAGTTAAATGAGCAGTTTAAAGCAACCCTCAACAATAAAGCCCTTAATCTTATCATAAACACTCAAAGATACTAATCGAATGGATTGATAACACAAAAAACATAAGGTGAGTAGCCATCTTTTATTTAGCAGAGGGATGTTAATTCTATGGCAAACATATCTCATCTTAATTCATTCCCACATTGACTGACTCATTCCACCAATTCATTGTTATGGCAGTGACAGTCTTATTCCTCCGATACCCCCCCCACCCGTTCAGCGACAGTAGTTCAAGTATCAAAAGTGCATTATTGCAATACTGTCCTGCTGCAAATGCAAAATGCTTTAAATACTATAAAACTGCAAAAAAGTTCAGTGCATACAGCTCCAAAAAAAAGAAAAAAGAAAAATCAAATCTTCCCCAACTCCAAGAGTCACAAGGAGCAGTCACTCCCTCCCAACCCTCTCCCCTGTACAAATATTTACATTTTTAATCCCAATAAAAATGTAAAAAGAAATGTCCGCTGCAGTAAAGCACGTATTAGTAAAGCCTATCCGTTTTGTGCCGCTGTAACTTGCATACTCCCGAAATCTTCGTCCTCCTCTAGTGTTCGCTTTAGGCTTCCTGTAGCACAACACAAATGCATGATGCGTTACTGTATATATTATGATCTCTGCTCTGTACATTAATGTACCAAATATAGCTCTTGCTCTTAATACAATCATCCCAGTAATTTGTCATGATAAATGTATATGGACATATATTCAAGCATTTAACTTAATTGATTTACAAATGAGGAAAGTCATTAATCAACAGGAGCCGACAATATAAAAATTATTTAAAACAATGGAGCATACAAGTTCAAGCTAACGTAAGAGTCTAAGTGACTTTAAAAGAGTAAACCATAAACAAATTATACAAAAAAACTGAAATGAATGTCCCTCACCTGGCATCCCAGCTTGGATGGAGTATGATCTGCCCAACTGAATGGGTGACATCATCTTGATGGTTAACTTGGCAAGATATATTGCTTCATATTCCTGAATGTTAACAAAACATCCATTTATTAGTGAATATAACGTGGTAGCGCACTATGAATAGTGAGTGTGTTGAGGTTTCTTTCAATCTTACCTGTAGCTGATGAACAAAGCCCACATTAGGATTAATGCAAAATCGTCTCTCCTGTACATGACTAAAGGCATCTCTGTGATCGAATAACATACAACACAATCAGCTATAAAAGAAAACTAACTCTGCAATACTTTTTACATTAACATATATTAGTCATTTTGGTTGACTAAACCCGATTTTCGACTGTTACCTGTATTTTACACCAAATGTTTCCATAAGGTAGGCAATAACTAAGGCAGCACTGAATAAAAAAAACACCACAGTGTAAGGTTGTCTGTTTTTATTATTTTTAATAAGGCTAAATGAAATTGTGTTCATAAAAAAGATAAAGACAGGCAAACATCATGAATTTGTTTAGCTGTAACATACCTTCTTGATATCCCTGCATTTCCGTGAACAAGTACCTTCCCTGCAAAAAACAATGTTTTAAAATGTTTAATTATTAAATACGACTAGCTAAAATGTAAAACAGAACTGCGCCACACTATCACATGCAAATATGATTTTTTTAATTATGAATATTCTAGGACACAAAATGCTGTGCTGTTATATACTATCAACAATGTCAATGTTTATTATTACCTCCTGATTTTAGACATCCATCAATAAATTCTTTAGTCTAAACATAGACAGAAAAAACGTTAAATGCATTGTTCATACAAAAGAAAACACTTTTAATAATAGAATTCAAGAAAAGTCTGTCTTACCATTGGGAAATATCTAATTATATTTTCCACAGGGTTATCTGCTATATCTAAAACAAGGTACCTATAAAAAATAAAACAAGACATTTAGTCAGACAATTTAGTTAGAACAATGAGAAACAAATAATAATAACAACAAAAAATCTGACTAATACCTAAATTTAGAGGGAAAGTTTGGCTTTATGAAGTTGGCCTCGATGTCTTGTCGTACACACACAATGTGAGTTATTCCCTGCTTCTCCAGTATTGAGAGCTAAAAGACAGAAATGGGTTACAAGATCAAATCGAAGCACAGACTCTTTAATCTCGAGGAACCTGAAATCAACACCTTGCTCTTCATAGCAGCTGAATAGGGACCGAGAAACAAGCCTGGGAGGATTTCCTGAAACCAAAGCAACATACATTGAGTTCAACTACTTGGGATTATGTTATGAATCTTTACTACAGATGAAAAACAGCTCAACTTCAAAAATCACCCACCTGCATCTCTCTTCTCATTGGATATGCCCAATCCTGTAGACATGACATTGCGAAATGATATCATTAGGTTTTACACACATTATTACACATACTACATACAATATCAGATTGCACAGCGTTAGAATAAAATCTCTCATGAAATCTCCTATTATATATAAAAGCATAACTCATATCCAAGACGGTCTGTCATTTGCAATTAGACATATTATGAAACCCATGACTTCTGTGCTGTTGTTATTGTTGTGCACAGAAACTAAAAAGCAAATGTCAACTGCTCTTCAGCAAGGACTCTTACGGTCCAATAAGTGTATGTGGAGAAATGTCCGCATTTGTTTATGAATCGACATATATTAGACAAACGCGCGTTGTTTTAAAATGCACATTTCCGGATAGTGACTGTTTTTAAACTGTTGTTAGCATTGGGCTAATATCTTTATAACATACCAGCTGCTCTTCTTTGGCGACTGGCAGGGACGGGAATTGAAGTTTATTCCCTTCGTCCATCCTGCGATTTATATTCCAGCTTTAATGCGTTCACGTCCCCAGTGATAAAGTGGATCTAAAGACGAACTAAGTGCAAATAAAGTGGAGTTTGTGAAGGAGCTTCGCACGCACGCGCGCCATGCTGCTTCCACCCGGGTCGCTCACGTGACAGGGAGGCGTGGCTTACTTTGTGTGCCACGCTTAAATCATTTTGGACAGAGCTCTCCAAACTTTTAAGGTATCCTTTATTTTCACTTTTGCTAGTAAGAAGTAAATTGATTTTAATTATGCTTAACCCTAAATTTAAAAGTATTTTACATTTTAGTGTAACTGTTGAATTTCCCACTGACAACAAATGCAATACAATACAATAATTTAACTTTAAACATAAAATACATTACTTTTATTCATTTACTTACATTATCAATTATTTTTATTAAAATAACTTATGGGCCTACTGTAAACAATATGTGGGCATACACATATTCTGCAAGGCTGCGATAGTCGTTGCCCTGCAAAGTTTTTGCCAGTGACTTATATATACTTAATGTTATTATTCATAGTGCATTTGATATGTATACATGATATTTTACTTTGAACTAGTTTCATAATTTTATCGATCCTCTGTAGTCGTGTCTGTTTGGATACTGTCTGGACTCTCAGGTTTATACATCAAGTAGTTCAGTCCGTCATTGCTGAGCACTGGAGAAAGTCCAGTTTCCATATCTTCATCTTCATCCACCCCCGTGCAGACCTCCTCTGACGAATCTAGAAACAAAAGTTACCATTAGTACATACTGTATGTAGAAATATATACAGTCTGCAAAATAGATCGAGTGCAAACTCATGCAATTGAATCCAGATGAATTAAAATAAATCACATTGAGGAGGGAAAGCAAATATGTTGATGCTGATATTATACAGCGGGTCCAAAATGTGTAAAAAAAATTCAAGCACTATAACATTAATGTGTCTTACCATCCTCCCGATAGGCTTGGTTTACATGACCCTGCGTCATATTTTGGCTTGTTTCTTTATCAGCTTCATAATCCCGCAATTTATTCAAGGTTTCTTGTAGCTGCTGAAAGCTTGGCCTCTCAGTTGGCTCTGTTTTCCAACAGTCCATCATCAGATTATACCTATAATACAATACAATGCAAAACAATTGAAATAAAACACAATACAATGTGCTGTAATGTAACCTCATTTTCAGGCACGGATGCAATAAAAAGTTTTGTACCTTTTTCATCTAAAGCAACTTGACATTGCTGTTAATACATTTAATAATTATTTATGGAACTCACAATCTCTGAGCACACCCTGTTGGTGAAGCCATTCGTCCACCGTGGCTGATATAACTTAAGACTTCATGGTTGGTGTATGTTGGATATGGTTGCTTTCCTAATGTCATAATCTCCCATAAGAGCACACCAAACGCCCTGGCAATTTCCAAATGAACATGTAGGTTTATTTGGGTGGACATGCGTCCTACTTAAAATGTAAAAGCGATATTTGCAATATTTACCAGACATCTGAGAATTTATTGAAAATTCCATCGGCTAAGCTTTCTGGTGACATCCAGCGAACGGGAAGCAGACCTTCACCTCTCTTCCTGTAGTAGTCATTCTTATACACGTCGCGGGCCAGTCCGAAGTCTCCTATTTTAATGATTCTGTTTGGGTCCGTGTAGCTTTTTACTGAAACCAAACAGTTTCTTGCAGCAATATCTCTGCACACGAAAAAGTGAAACATTCACTGTTGTATACAGTCTAATACTTTCTAATAAAGTGTCCCGCCAGTTAGTTAAAATAAAGAATGAACAATAACAGATCTTTACCTGTGAACAAAATGCATCCTTTCTAAATAAGCACACCCTTTAGCAGCATCCAAACCGATGTCCAGAAGACTGGGCAGATTTAATAACTCTCTGCATTTCTGAGAGACATAAGATGATTAACACAAAATATTATATTGAGTTTATTTTATATGACTCTATAAAACCAGAGACACGAAGCTTTGCATTATTATACATGTGAAATTTGTTTGCTCTGACAAACCAAAGGACCAGTCAAAATAATGTTCGGAGGTAATCCACAGAATGCGACAGATAAAGTTCACAGAGCTAGACTTTAAAAAACAAGAATAAGACACTTACATTAGTAGGACGAGCTCCTCTCAGGTATGAAAGGAGGTCTCCTCCCTCCATCAGCTCCAGGATGAGATAATGTGGTTCGTTCAGCAGACAAACTCCAAGCAAACGCAGGATGTTAGAATGATTGAACTGGCTGAATCCCCAAAAAACAAAACGATGCATGTCAAAATTGTTTTCTGTATAATAATGATAACATAAAAAATAAAAACAATAATGGTTTAATGTGATGCTGAAAGAATATGTCTTATTATACCTCATCAGAGAAGCCTCTTTCAAGAATTCAGCTTTCTCATACTCACTGGCACCGGTGTGCAGTGTCTGTGAACGGTTTGTAACACATTATAAACATTGTAAACTCAGGCTTGTGTTTATAGACATCTCTCTGTTATTTGTCAGTTTCAGAAAAAAAGAGATTACGTTTTTAAAGATAAAGTGTGTCATTTCTTTGCCACTATGAACAGATCAAATAGCACAATAATAAAACTTCACAGATCCAGTCCCACCCACGATTAAAATGCTCAGGATTCTTAAACAAACGGAGCAATGTTCTGATCACAGACCCAACGTTTTTAATCTTTTTGGGGAAGTCAGCTTAAGGCTTACACCACCTTTATGTGATTTGTTCTCTAAACTTTACTTATGTATATCCGGGAGCTTAAAGAGATCGAACAAACAAGACCCATCCATACCTTACCTTAACAGCAACTCTTTCCTCTGACCCTATTTCTGTGATTTGGCAGCCAGTTGTGATCCCTTCATAAACCTCTCCGAACGCTCCACTGCCCAACAGCCTTTGGAGTTTCAGACAGTCCCGGGGAAATACAGGAAGGGACTCTATCTCTATTTGGGCAGGTATGGCACTGTCAATATTTATGTAGAGATGAATACACTTGAGGCTCTTAGATGCGTTAAAATCATCTGTACAATGAAACTGAGTTTCGATATATTTTGTTCACCTGACAGCATAGCATGCGTTGCCAAGACCAACCAAACCCCGGATGTACTCCAACTCCTCATCGGTGTGGAGATGCACACCTGTTTGTACAAACGTCCCATGATCTCTCTTCTTATGACGTCTTTGCCAAACTACGCAAAAACAGAAGCAAACGCAATTTTTGTCAATTGTAGTATACATTTTCGAGGTACTTTTAATATGAAGGTGACACATGTGAGTTGTGTTGCTTTTGTACTTACTGACTGCAGCCAGGATGACAATAAGTGCAACACAAACACAAATTGCTGTGATCACGATAACCACCGTGATGTCTGTATGTTTCGGAGTGTCTGTTGGATGACAAACAGAGACATATGACAATGCATTTTCATTAAACTAATTCAATATGAGTTTTCTATATTTCTGTGCTATTGTTGTTCAAAAATGCTGATTTATATTGTATAAATTAATATAAATACAATGAAGATGAAGCTTTCTTACCCATTCCTGGAGTATACAGAATCATGCTTGTTGATGCCCCTTTACCCCAGTATGAAAAGGGGGTTATGGTGATGTTAAATTCAGTGTCCGGCTTGAATCTTGTCACATTTATGACTGGTTTAAAAACTGAATTTCCTGGCGGACAATATCTGGTTGGATAGTTCTGCAGCAATGAGTAAAATACATCATTAATACGATATTACGTTGAATAAATGAACGCATATAAAATTGTATTTGTATTATTTGTAATGCATTTTACATGTTTAAATTGTTCAGCATTTTGCGACATTTCCTTAGACACCACACAGTAAAACACATTCCCAAAGTCAATATTACTGGCATCCCAGAGAATCTGGAAAAATGTGTGATTCCCTTCAAGACGGATTGAGGTTTTGGGAACGGCAGGTGGAATGACAACAGGAGGAGACAAGAACCCATCTAGAACACCCACAAATATATTCAAAGTGTTAACTGCATACATATTTTGCAAAAGAAGGGTTACTTTTGCTTTAAAATGTTCAGACAGCAATATGAGATGTGCGCCGCTGACCTGGTAGAGGTTTGAGCATCTCATATACTATAGAAAAAGCTGTAAGTGTGTTAGTAGAAGACATGCGGACACTGGTTGTCTGGTTCATCTCCTGAATCCTTAACTGTTTGTTTTCATCCAACCACAGAAGTCGCCCGCTGTAGTATCCCACGTGATGATTGAAGATGTGAGACGTGGTCCACTGGACATATTCTACCCCTTTAGACCTGTGCATCCTTCACGGCAAATGGCACATTTATAAATATAAGCAAATATTATTACAGGACGAATGTCAGATCTGTCTATTAAAGGGACACTTCACCCAAAAAGGAAAATTCTGTCATCATTTAGGCTACTCACCTTCGAGTTGTTGCAAATCTGTATACATTTATTTGTTATGAGGAACACAGAGAAAGATATTTGGAAGAATTCTTATAACAAGACAGATTTTGCCCCCATTGACTCCCATACCATACTAGTCAAAAGTGCCCTAGATCTGTTCTTACATTCTTCAAAATGTCTTCTTTTGTGTTCAACAGAACTACTATGGAAGTTGATCTGTTTGGTTATAAGCATTCTTTCAAATATCTTTCTCTGTGTTCAAAGAAATTTATACAGATTTGGAAAAACTCGAAGGTGAGTAAATGATGACAGAATTTTCATTTTGGGTGAAGTATCCCTTTAAATATTTGCTGTAAACCGACCTGTCTCCTCTAAAATTTGCTCTGTACAGATTTACCATGGTACCATCTTGCACCAACCAATATAGACTTTTCTCCATCACATTCAAAGTGATTCCAGCAACCTACAATGAAAGTTTCATAACAAAAACAATATTTCCCCCAAAACCAGACCAGGACATGTAAGACTCATACATGTATTTGATATTCTACTGTATGTGTAAATCGTACCTCTCTACCAGAGAACACGCTCATTTTATCCAGAAGTCGGTATCCTTCTCCATCCAGTCTACAACCCTCCACAGATGTTTTAGTGGTCCAGTAGATGGCAGCATTCAATGAATCAATTACCAAACTGAGAATCTTATCATCTGCCTGGTGAAATATCTCAACATGCTGTGAAGATGTAGACGCTCTGCATATCTGATTTCAGAAACAAACGTTCACGGTGTCACAGACTGAAGTCAATTGAAGCTTCTATTTGCAATGTTTTTAGATCGTGAAAAATTTTGGTCAAGGACATACTTGGTTTGAGTTGCAACTCCAGTACAGATACTGACCCAGCCAGTCAAACGCCACAGATTCAGCTTTCATGGATAGTGGAATTGTGATGACATTGCCGCTTTGAGACTGGTCACCCAGTTCAACCCAGTTGATGTGACCTGAACTGTTGGTCCAGTAGATTGTTTCATTATACGAGTCAATGTCTATTTCACAGAAAAATGTATTTATTTAAACATGCAGTCCATCACATACTTACTCATGTACAAAGGGTTTTAAATACAAAATATGTGTTTAAATAATACATGATATTGTTATCGCTCAACACCTTTCACATCTTTGATGTTAGACACCAGTGGCTCCAGAAAGTCATTGCTATCCAAATCCTGCTTCCAGATGCCATGACCGTCAGCAACAACTATATATGGTGCTTCATCCACTGATTGAGAAACATGGAATCTTTTAATGTGTAACCACTTATGTAAACACTACAATAAAGCTCTGATAAAAAGTATGTGTATAGTCACCAGCGTGAAGAGTTGATCCTTCAAAAGAGACTGATCTTGAACATCCGCCAGGAGAACAAGCTCTGACAGATACACAGTACCGATGCGAGCTCTCCAGATCTGATACTGTTACATGTGTGCTAGTTACTCCACTAAAGCTTGTCACCAGCAGCCCATTCAATGAGCAGTTTACAAAATAAGTCCAATTTTGCCAGGCGGATGAACCTACAATGCCGAACAAAATTGAATTTAAATACTGAATCACCTATATATGCCAATTTCAAACTCAACCAACTTTAAAATGATAAATGACAAACGGTTATAAAAACACTTTGCTTCCAATAAGAAATCACTCATTTTTATCGTATGGCTACATGCAGTGATTATCAATCAGATTTTGTTTGTAAGAGTATTTTTTTTGCCTTTAGTTTGCTCACTTTGCATATTTTTGCTTTACTTTTAAAATATATTTATTTGCACAATTTTCCTGCTGCTGAAACATTCTACAGAAAATAAATTGAATATTATCTTAAATACTCACTTGCTCCAATCATTATTTCCGGTTTATCCCAATACACCTTGGCCTTATCTGATCCAAACCGGATTTGTAGATTTCTCGGTCTTTGCGGCACCGGATATGGTTGTGCCAATGGACTAAAATAGCAAATATTTCCAAATCCTTCATACTGACTATTAAAGTCGTCACAGTCCATAGGGAATTCAGTAAAGATGGCCACCTGACCCTGGCCAACCTGTTTATAAAGTGCATGGCCATCGGAGAACATGAAGAAATCCTCCTCATAAGCAATGCTGGTTGCTTCAAACTTAACGCTTGTGTACAGTGTAACCGCACGTAACCCATCCAGAGATACAGCTTTGAGTGTCTGATCTCTTCTGTCATGAAAAATAAGCATCTTATTGGGGAAACTGATCACCAAGTCATACAGAGCATTTGGTGATGTGTTCACAATATGACTTATCTCGTCTTGTTGGCCAAGAAGAGGGGCGCGGAATATACCGTTGGGCAGCAGCAAGAACAAAAATCTGACGAAACACAATTTTTGTAATTTCAGTCATTTACTTTTTGTGTAAATTGGTAACAAAATGCAAGCAATGGTTTCATGGCATTGTAAAATAGTGTTTCCAGATACTCACCCATTATAGGGATCTGCAATAATGTCCAAAGGTTCACTGGGAAGGGTGAGATTCACATGGACTGGAAAAGTACAGTCATCTATTCCACAATAAAAGACCTGCATTTTATTTTAACATGAAATAAAGAAGATACAAATGACAATATTTTAATAAAACAGCGATTAAACAAACATGATAACCCAGCACAATAAATCCAGATGGAAGTTTTAATTAAAAGTAAATAATGTACACACACTACCGCTGGAGACATAGTAAATCCTCTGATAAAGCCAGTCGACTGTCAGTGCTGTGACCTTCACATCAACAGAATACAGAAGCTTAAGATCCGAGTGGTCGGTAAGATTTTCTCCACCTTTAACCCAAATATGTGTCCCTTCAGCAAAATAGACCTTGTTTGAACTGTAGTGCATGGCCAGTCCTGTGGAATCAGACAGATGTCAGAAAGCAAAAGAACTTCACATCAAAGCAAAGAGTTGCACAGAGATTGTTGATTCAAAGCTCAGGAGACATTATCTAGGCTCACTGTTGTTCTAAAATAAAAATACAGGCAAATTAAACAATTACGGACATCAAGTTTACTTAAAAAAATGGCAAAATCCAATTTCCATAATTTATCTTCCTGATTTCATTTGAGAAAACCATTAACATTATTTTGCTGGTGTAACTAAAGTCAGGTTGATAAGGTAAATATTAATTGATATTTAACACTACAAATTATGCATAAAACATATTATTCGGTTTCAATGTAATTTAACATAAAAACCTTTATTTTAGTATTTTTTGTTAATGTTTTGACTTAACTTTTATTTTTAAATACTTCATGTTTTTTCAATTCATTCATTTTTAACATGTTTTAGTTCAACCTTTTAACCATTGTGTTATGTGCAGTTTTTTTTTGTATTGAACTTTTACGAGTTGTCATGTTAATATTTATTTAATTATTTTTAATATAGATATTTATGTTAAATTTCTTATTATTTTAGTTTTTAGCTTATTTCTTTCCAATTACAGTGCCACAAATTAAAGAAAATTTTGATAAAAATTTGATTAAATAATATTTACTCCAATATTTTAATTAACAGTATTTTTATTCTGTGAATTGTTTTAGTTAACAATAATTAATCTGCAAATATTTTCATATACACTGTAATCTCTGATTTGGACACTTGTGTAGGAGTATTTATAGTGATGGACCTGTGATGTTGCTCTCTATAAGAGTGTCAGACAGACATTCTGCTGTTGTGAAGAAATCAGCATTCTTTTCTCTTCTCCTCAGTGTGTTCCATCTGGATGCAAACACCCAGCGGCCTCCATCCTGCTCTGAGAGTCGACAGACAATGACCAATTATTTCTTCTCTCAACCCACTGCATACGTGCAGCTGCGAGAAATGATAGGAAATGGTGTTACACTGTGGCAACATGATAGATGCTGATTTGACCAAGCAGGGCATGTTTCCCGATCAAAACCTTTGTTGCTTATAAACAACACTCAGCCAATTCGATTTTATTGATTGTTGGATGTTGATCCAGAAAACTGTTGGCAAAATCATGGTCACTACAGGACATAAAAGTTTCACTGTGTGTTGCATACCAACTTGTTCCGGTGTTGTTATACTGGCTTCAGCGACAGAACCCTGACCTTCCCTGTTAACAGCGGCTATAGAGATCCTGAATGAGACACAGTGAGCAAAAAATTACACTCACTACAGTCATTATTTTGATTGACATCTCCAGGAGACCGTATCTACCCGTATGTAGTGATGTGGAGTGTTGGGAAGAATGTGGTGAAGAAGACATTTCCTCCGGTTGCTACACTGATGACATGTTTGTTGGTGGTAAGGTTGAGGTAAAAGCCTAAGATGGGTCCTGCTGGTTTCTCGGGTGGAGACCAGTGGACGTCCACACTCTCTCCAGACACGCTCTCAACACTGTCAATGGAAGGACTGGATGGCACTTGAGACATGACCACAAAAATGGATTAGCCTCTTTGAGTTAGGATTAGTTTATTCATTTTGAAACCTGAAATAGGAATACTTCACTTACGCCCAAATGGTTCTGTTTGATACCAAAGGCTTTCTGAAGAGCACATGTGTTCTTCTGCTATCACGGCCCAGACCCTGAACTTATAGCAGGTGAAAGGTTCCAGCTGTTCAACGGTGTATGTAGATTCTGTAACATTCTACAATGAGGAAAATAAAACTGCTCAATGCAAAGAAATCCAATTTTAAAGGTCCAGTGTGTGAAATACAGCGGCATGTAGTGGTGAGGTTGCGAATTGCATCCAACGGCTAACACCACCCCTCCCCTTTCTCTTTCGAAACACTACAGTGGCCGACACAGGACAAAGCTGTTGTCACGTTTTCACCGCTTTTCCAAAGGAAATAACCTGTTTATCTGTAGAGTAGTTTGTCCGTTTAGGGCTACCGTAGAAACAACATGGCGAATTTCATGTAAGGGACCCGCAATGTATGTAGATAAATGATCTCATTCTAAGGTAAAAAAAGTAAACATAACGCTTAATTATGTAAGGTCTTTATACATCTCTGAACACATAGTTATGTATATAATATTGCATTTCTGTCAATTGATCCTCTAAAAAATGACACAGCACCTTTAAGTAAGCGAATCTCGTGAACATGATCACCCCCATCAACCCACACCCAAATTTTAATGGGATTAATCGTAGAATGCTTAATATATTTCATTCAAAATTAAATTAAGAACAAAACAGTAAAATAGGAAAGATAAGAAAAGAAAGTCACTTGTGGATTTAATTATCTTAAAGGGACAGTTCACCCAAAAATACAAATTCATTATCAATTGACTCTCGTGTTGTTTACAACCTGAATATTGTTTACAACCTGAATAAATTAATAGCAAAAGTAGAATTTTCATTAATGTAGTCATTAAGACGAATATAAACATTACAGATATATACCTCTGCTTGAGCCCAAACCCCAGACAGACTGGGACCAGTCCATTGAGGAATATATAAAACATCCGACTGATTCAGAGCTTTCCAGGTCAAAGTGATATTATGAGATCCAATCCAAGATACATAAGGTGCTGTGAGCTGACACAGAACATCTGAGCAAGAATGAATGCAAATAAATCAGAAAACAGAAATTGAGAGACAAACTGTGAATTTGATTCCATTGCATGTCTACGATTTGTCTGTGTCTTTACTCACTTTGGCAAATGGCATCCGTATACTCTCTGGAACCACGTTCTGTTGTCTATAATAACGTTATTTCAGACATTAAAGTAAATAAAAACAGTTTCATTCTGATCTATTTTAAATATTGCATAAATAACTCTTTCACCTTACCATAGGTTGCACTGAACTATCGAGATGGCATTTGTCACATGATGAGGCTCCGAGACAAATTAATAGACAAAAAAGTGTTAAAAGAGTCTCTAAACGACAAATCTTTTTCATTACTGAACATCCAAACCCTACACAGCCTGCCACGACTGTAAATACAGCATAAATGTTTACATGACAGCAGATATCACCAAAGCCTAAAAAAAATCAATCAATGACAAGTAATCATGGCCGGACACTGGCACTTTCTGTAGTCACCGGGTCCGTCTGTCACAGGTGTGTCCTGACCAGAGAGACGGGAACCGAGCAGGTGTTTCGTAAGAAACTCTAAAATTGTCATTCATTGGTGGATATCAAAGCCGAGAGGCTGAACTATGGACACTTGACTATAAAGTGTGGAAGTTGTTATCTTTACAGTTGTTGTAGACCGATACAAGGAAGTGTTTATTTAATGGTTAAAATGTAATTGCCAACATATAAAATAGAGCCAAATAAAAGTGCAAATTTGGTCAATAACAAGAACCGTCATTGTTTGATACAATTGTACAAAGGTTTTTTTGTGTCAAATATATCTAAGATACTGTACGTACATAACCACATTCAAGTCACACATACACAAGATCATTGAGACTGGTTCCTCAGATTTAAAAAAAGTTTTACAGTATGCTTTCACAGAGGCCTATTCCCTTACACTTAACAGAGTTCACCACTAGATGGTGCAAATCTGCATAACCATAACTGGCATAATTTAGGCATGAATTATGTGGATTTATGTCATGCTTAAAAAGTAGGTTAAATGTAGTGACGGGTGATGCATCTCACTCACATTATTTTTTCTAAAGATTAAAAACACACTGGTTTTCTGATCTACACTACAAAGATTTAGAGTCACTTACTTTTACATTTTTTTTCTTCTCCCAAATTTGATAATAAAAGCAAACTCAACACAACACAAGTGTAAAAAAACAGATGTGAATTATGTTTTGGGACTAAATTTAAATACAAAAGTTAAAATTAAATTAAATAATGAGTTTTATTTGAGTATATTAAAATAATTAAAGGGGTACTATTAAAGTTAACATTTTTCAAAAACGTGAGATTTCACCCTGAAATGCTTTTTAAAGACTATTGAAAGATTGCCATCTATGCTGGCCTCTCATTGGTTCTTTGGTGAACGTCATCTGTATTGTTAACTTTTATGATAGAATTATCGGTTTTGTACTGAAAGAAACGCATATAAAACTCATTCAGTCAAGCGATATACATTAGACATTGAACATGCGTTAAATGTGAATATGTTTTTCAACACGTTACAAAATATTAAGACAAAAACAACGCATGTTTATGCTTACATAACCCAAAAAACAAAGCTGACATTTGCCGTTGGTTGGTGCATGCATTTTGATTGAACTAGAGATAGTGGTTTTGATCATTTGCGTTTTGTCAGTTAATAAATGCATCCAGCATGCAAATCTTGAGAAACACGAGGACATGATGTCGGGTCATTTACAAAACAAGAGGACTTCCAGCCATGTGTCTCATTACCAGTCTGTACCAGAGTAAACTATGTCGATAAGGGGACACTTTTTAAACCCACAAAGTCCTTTGTGATTGACCCCGTGGTGTGACAATGAGACACATGTACTTGTATATGTATTCATCACATGAGGTCTGACCCGTTAATCAGACCTTATAAATAGCAGAAATGTTTTTCCATTGTCTTCATCCAAGTTGTATCCACGCCAAGCCTAAAATATCACACAGTCACAAACTGAGCACATTGCGTGTTTGAAAGTACCAGTTATTGTGCAACATTTTATTTTTCTATTCTTGCTATTTGGAACTCCAATGATGCTCATATGTAATTTTTGTAATTAATATGCTAAATGTCATACACTGGACCTTTATTACTTATTCATGGTCATGTTCTGTCAAAAAAAAAAGTATTGTTATCCCACAGCCAAGCATCTTTTAGGAGGATGAGAGGCGACTGTAAATTCACAGTCACGTCGGCACCATTCTGGTATTACAATTTCTGTTTCCTTCACTCACCGATCCAAGACGAGACCACCTCTGCCCAGACTGAGTCTCAATGGATCAATAATCTGGATTTACTCAGTGCCGAGAAAAATCCCTACATCATTCCATTCATCAACATTCATTCCATGCTGTTTAACAGGGCTTTACATTCAAAAGGTTGTTTACAAACTTGTTTGGGTGGGCATCTGAGAAAGCCATGCCATGGAGGACCCTAGGCTGCTGCAGTCTTTCACTGATATCAACAGAGACCGAAAACCAATAACAAAACAAACATGGAATATAACACAAACACCAACAACAAGACCTTTAATGGAAGTTGTTTCACGCGAGTCATTTTCTAACTACGATTGACAACAGTATCGTCATCTTTCTACAAATGTTTGTGTATCTATGAAAATCCCTCACACCTGCTTAAAACACGAGAGAGCGCCCTGCGAGTTTTATTTAGACTGCAGAGGATTTGTGGGAACAAAGAAAGTTTATTTTGGCAGATCCTATTTGTCAGTGGTCAGCAGCAGTCCAAGAAAATCCCTAGCAAAGCTATGAGGGATGAAGCTTCTTGATGCATGAGGCATTGTAAACTCACAGAGCACAGGGCTGACCGGGACATTTTTCTTGTCCCTGGGATAGATCATGAAAACAGGTGCAAAATGGTCATAAAGATTTGTTTGTTTATCATGGGCTAACTCGTGGAGCCCCTCGCCCCCCTAAAATATGGTCTGGTCTGTTAATGAAGAGACACAAAACTTGGATTTTCTATTAAAATACTGTGGCCGGTTGAGTTGTGTTTCCATAAAAGGCCTGATGTGAATGTGGGGATAAAAATAGTTCAAGGCATTCTTCTCAGCCCATCGCTCTAAATCCCTCTAGAGTGCTTTTTAATTGACAAAGCCTGGCGAAGCGTCTGTCTACGGCTGATAGGTGTGTTAATAGCTGGTTGTGTGCGAATGTATTGGTACACCTCTTCTGCATGTTTATTGCATATTATGTTACCTTCTGATTCCAAATTTAGCATGGATATCACGTATTTACAAATCTATCCCAGTATGAAGGGCTTGAAGAGTGCACCAAAAAAAGGCTTGCAGGAATAAACACTAAATTAACTAACTTCGTGTATACAGCCATGGAAAAAAACGAAGAGACAACTTTAAGTTGTTTAGGAAAGTTTTTAGGAATTTACTTTAAATAGGTATGCGTTTAACTAAAATGTTTATTTTTGTCCCATTCTACTGACACTATTTCTTCCTAATTTATTTGCAGACAATTGAAATCGGACAGACTGACCAATACAAGAAAAATGATGTATGTTTTGCAGATTATATTCAACACAGCAGGCTACTAAAAGTCATGTATACTTGGAAAAGTTCAGAAACGAATAGTTGAGCCTGATTTTAAATTACGGATTTCATGCGTTTGGGCATTCTGGTTTGTTTCTATTGAAATTCAACGGACACTTAAATGAAATGGACACTAAATGTGCAGAAATGTTTTTTAGGCCATCTTTGTATGGATAGGAAAGTGGAAAGTGAGACAAGAAATTACGGGATGAGAGAGAGGGAATCGGAAGCCGGGAAAGGAGCACGAGCCGGGATTCGAACTCGGGTCGCCAGAAGTGCAGCTGCGCAATATGTCGGCGCAAAGTCCACTTGGCGCCGACGCATAATCGTTTTTTAAAAGAAAAATAATCATCTCTGTTCGTAATAAATTAGCATGTCACCATCTTGAAACACTTCCAGACCAAAGCTGTGAATCCCTCCTCAAATAACCTTTGAATTCATCAGCTGACCTCTCGCCACGACGCATCAGACGCCACCTTAACAGAATGTCATTTCTATGTGTCACACATGCGGGATCCGCTCCTTATCCAGTGGAAAAGCGGCACCTTCTATGACCTGACATTTCTGTGAGGAGCCATCCGTCTACCGCAACCGTGAGGTGTTGACAGGATCCTCTGCATCTTCTCTGTGTGTGAAGTGGCACGATTATTCTCTCTGCAACGGCATAAAACAGATGGAGCTTTGAAAACGGAGAACAAAAACAAACAATGAAGGAATTGCCGACCGACCGATCATTCATCCGGCTGGAGCGCTGGCATTGCATAGCCCTCTTATTGTTTACTTATTAGGGGTGTGGCAATGTACCAGAATTTATCACGAAAATCGTGATATTAATAACTGTGATTTGACACTGTGTTAATACACTATCGTCGCTGTCTAGGCTAAATTGACAAGCATTTTTTTAATATAGAATTTTGATTGGTTAGATATTAACAAAATCAAGTGACGAACTAAATAAAGAGTGACTAATAATAATGATTCATGGCACAAAATAAAACTCGATATGATATATCATTTGAGTTAAATTCATTAGACTAAAAAGAGACACAATTAAAGATGAATTTGACTGATAGTGCTTTATGTTTAATTGCAGGTAATATCACAATAATACGGTTATCGAAAACGTATTTGTACCACGATAATTGTGTAGTGAAAATCTGTATAATAACAATAAAAGCAATGGCAGGTAAAACAACAAACTGGATAAATGACATTCACGCATTTAGCAGATGCTTTTAATGCCTCCAGGAGGTACTTTTATCATGAATTTTCAGACTAGCATAGCTAGCCCAACTCTCAACCAGTTGAGCCGCAGGACATCCAAACGCTTTATTAAAGGTGATTCCGAGTTCATAGTGTATCACACAGTACAAGATAAAAGCAAACCACATCCATAGTTTAATCCATCACCTTTTCATTTACTACTGCGCTTTTATTAGAGAAGAGACCCCAGAACCAACAGGGTTTATGCCGTGGAATCAAACAGTTGCGCCTCCACATAGCTGCTGAACAGCAGGAGGTTTGGAATCACGCCAAAGGCAACAACGGAGAATCCAGGGAAATCACAAGCGACACACATTCCTTTACCCTCCATGGATGGTAGATTTAACCAGAGAGATTTTACTGTGTTTATCAAAGCTTGAGTTAAATTGTCCAAAGTTTGCAATTGTCCAAGAGTCTCCACAGTTTTTACTTCCCAAAGTTCTTGCATTAAAGGGATAGTTCACCCAAAAATAAAAGTTCTATTATCATTTACTCACCCTCTTGTAATATCAAACATTTAGCCTATGGCTTTCTTTTTTCTGCAAAACACAAAAGAAGATATTTTAAAGAATGTTAATAACCGAACCACAGCGGTACCCATTGACTTGGATTCATTTTGTGTTCGTACAATAGAAGTGAATGAGGTACCACCTTGGTAAAGTATGGTATTCAAACCTTTATGCATCCCTGTTGAAAAATATGCTTGGTTAAGTATGTTTTGATGCTGGTTTGACCAGTTTAAACCAGCTATGGACCAGCACGTGACCAGTTTCAACCAGCATCAAAACATACCGAACCAGCATATGCTGTTTTTTTCAGCAGGGATGTCTTTGTTTAAGATACTTAATAGTATTTTGCATAAATAGCACTTGCACGTGAACATACCATCTGTCAATTTTCTGTTCTCAGTCAATACGTTGTATTATTACATTTGCATTTTTATCTCCTTACAAAAACTATTACAAATTTCTGCTGTAGCACTCCACTATCGATATTCACCGTAATCTACTGTAAAGTTTGGAGAGAATTGTCCACGAAAGACTTCCTGCATTCATGTGTTATCAAAACAAACATCAGACAGAAGGGTAGATACAAACAGGCTTGTCCTTTCAGGGACGTGTTTCCTTCTACCCTGATACACAGAATACAATCCTCCGGTTTGGTTTCTCCACCCCTTTCAGTCCCTCCTATAAACTTTGTAGCGTGTTGTGAGAGGTTGCGTTGAGTACATCCAGCGTTTTCCTGCTGGGCGACTTGGATCTGGCTGCAGTTTCACGGGTGAGATATTAAATCCTCAGTTTTATGTTTATTTAAAAACGTTAAAACATTGGCTTACAATTACTGCTTACTGAATTCTTTCGATCTTTTTATGTAATATTTGGCATATTTTAATGATTGCTTTTTATTGCTAGACATTGCAATTGGTTTACATCAGATAATAGAGAGAGTGATCGAACTAAGAGAGAAGATAAGCTGTCAAGCAAAAGGCACATTTGCATCCTGAACTGAAATATCACTCAAATTAAATTTGTTTCCATGCAAATGAGTGAGTAGCAAACAGAGTATTCATGTTTTCAAAGTCTAAATAAATAATTGATGTATTCTTTTTATTTATTTGACCGTACAAACAAAACACTATGTCTCTATGTTTAGTCTTTTGAAGTTGAATAAAAGTCTAACTGCCTTTATTTAACATCAAAACAGTTCGGTATCGAATGCCAGTGTTTACTTTACAGCTGAGCAGTTACCATATAAACGTCACTGGATCACAAAAGGATCCTTGATAAGAACTGTTTTCTAGAGTCTTTAAAATGGGATTAAGTTAGGTGATATAGTGACACACTGCCCAATGTGACTTTTGCTGTGATATTTTTGTCTTCTAACTGATGCATGTTTACACAGAACAAACTAAGTTAAAGGAACAGTTTATTTAGAAATGAACATTCATCATTTACGTAACATTTATTTTTGAAAGTGAATAATGATCATAGGCTGACAATCTTGGAATACAACATCAATAAAGCATTATGGATGATTATAACAGAAGCCCACATCAGCAATATTTCCATATGATACATGGCCTATGTAAGTCTAAAGCTGTGTGGAGGAAGCTGTGGTTTGATGAATTTCATGTATTCAAATCTGGTTTATGATACACATGAGAATTCCTTGTTAACGCAACAGCCTAAAAATCTTACATCATCACAACATGGCGATGGTTGTAAAGGACATTTTCAGTAAAGCCTGTGCTCACTATCCACTTTCATTGTATGTTAAATGACAAAATCTAAAAAAGAAGCTCACGCATCAATGTAAAGGTAAAGAAACGATGACTGAATTTCTATGTAAGTTAAGGGTCAAATGCTTGCGTGAGGCAACAACAGCTTAATCACTTTTATAATAATTCAAAAGCACATCTACAGGGATTGCATAGTCTTACAACATCCGCTTTATGATGTAATGATTTCCCTTCTACAATTCTCCTGAGCCTTGTCTCTTTTTAATGCTAAAATTAACTTGGTTAATATGTTGTTTCCACAGTATCAAAGGGGTTTGATATAAAATGACGTCCTCCTAGGAATAAAGTCAACACATATGAGCTTTAGTAGAAACCAAGCACTTCAAAGAAAGTATTAATAATGGCAACATAATTTAATTAAGAGTGAAGAAGAAAAAAAATCGACTGTTCAAGACCCAGTGAATCTGTCAAGTTCAGTAAGCACATGGCAGCTGGAGACGGTTGATAATAATGTTAGTTGTTAGAAGTGGTTGTTACTTATGAGTGCATGTCATTCACAGCTTTTAACAAGAGTACAGTCCCATAGACAGGTTGAGAGCAGCGAATACTTTACAAATCTGAGTGCTACTACACAGTGTTCCTCTGAGACTGCTGAAAGAAAAATATGGCAAAACTGAACTGATCAAATCAATTATATATATATCAAAGTTTTATTAATATTTATTTAATTGTAGTTCTTATTTTTGTGTTGTAAAAATATTTTTTTTATATGTCATTTTTAGCAATTTTGCTATGTGCTTATGTCACTTTTATTCTTATTTAGTTATTTATATATATATATATATATATATTATACATATTGATATATGTTTTACTTCTTTGTTTATTAGTTGTTTATTTTTAGTTTCACATTTTTGCTAGGGCAGCATTTCTACTTTTCTACTAGTTTGAGGGTTTTCAAAAATATTTGATTTCAACTAACAATTTTTTTGAAATAGTTTTAGACAACTATTTATAAACCTGTAGTACATAACAATATATTTAGCTACAATGATTCAATGTTTAAAGGAGCAACGGTAGTTTGAAAGCAACGTCACACCCTGGCTGTTAGAAAATGGCTTTCAAAGACTATCGACTTGATGTTGAATAAAAATGTATTTAGAACCCAGATTTACAACTAATACTCTGTCACCTGCCATCATTTGTTTCCTAAAACGTAAACAGTCTGAAATAAATTAATCTCTCTTTCATTTCCCATGAAGCACCACTAGAACACAAACGCCATCATCTGCTGAAATCCATTCTCTTTGCTCACCCGTGTCTGCAGTCTCGACTCTCGCCCATTGGAACCCACCAGGATGGAAAGAGTGCAGCACATGACACGGTCAGCCATTCGGAGGGCATCCAATATCGAAGTGAACCCGCAGACCAAACGCAACTTACAAGATCTCATCATCAACTTCTCCCTCATCCTCGTCTGCCTTCTGCTCATCTACATTATCGTCTTGCTCATGTGACACCAAAAGACGACAACCGGCCAAGATCTTGGACAGTTTTGGGAAACTGAATCTCCTCCTGATGATGCGACACGTGTCAATTGCTGAAATGATTGCACTGATCTTGCTTTATTTACCTTTGTTGCAATAATATATTTGACCTCTAAATGTCAATGAGTTACACACATGCATACATAGAAATAGGCCTATATGCTAACAAAAGGCTGGAAGTTGTTCACAAAAGCAGAATGACAGAAAACATTAACTCTTGTGAGGCTGAAAATGTTTTTTACACTGATGTCCAAAACATTTTCTTTGTAATTGTTTAGTTGAAATGCAAAATGAATAGTCTAGCCTCAGAAATCATATAATGCACAGAGAAAAGCATGTGGACACTGATGCAAACTAGCTTGTACGTTAAACAAATTGATGTCTCTTACACTTGCAGTGAAAATGATCAGAAAGTACAAATATAGAGGTTATATGGATATTTTTTAATCTGCAAAATGTTCTTATATGTTCTAAAAGATTAAATGAAACTCAAGTAGTCAGAGCAGTCTTCCTGTTGAAGTCTTTGAAATTGCAGCATATTAAAAAGCACTTAAAATAGTATTTCAAGTACCAAAAACCCTTTTTACTATGCTTGTAAAACTACCACCCAACAAAAGATGCAAATTTCCACATAAGATGTTTTAAAAACGTGTTTGGCATACATAATATATATATATATATAAGATACTACCTGTTTTTTTGCAGTTGATGATGAATCGTTTGTAACAGACGGCACAATACAGATATGCATGTTTGTGCGATTTATTGTCAAAACTGGCAAGACATTGGTATTCCAACAGTTTCAGTCCATCCAGAAAAGACATATCTATTAATATTATATGAAATGAATGTGCATCTTCTTTTATATTGAATAAATGCCTATATCAAAAGGGGAAAATAACAAAAATCACAGTGAAATACCGAGGACAGACGATGAACTATTGAAAACCGCAGTTTTACATGCTCTTTAGTTGAGTGTCTTGAAAACTTTAAAAGGAGAAGTACTGTGAAAATAGCTCTTGTGGTTCCTCTTCGTTTGGTGCTACAGTTGCGTCCTCAGACTCAAGAGGGCTGTACAGAACACACAGAAATCAAACACAACCAGTCACACTACTGCAACTTTAAAGATAACATTCTAGTCAAACACTCCACGCGTTGTCTTGATACTTTGATGCATTAGGCACACAGCGGCCCAAAGTGGTATTTTGCACAATCAAGCCACATTTACTGTAAATGTGTATGAATGTAATTGCATTAGATTTGGGGCCAGATGGCGGTTGCGCAAATGGCTCTTTTGATGTAAAAAACTACTGTCGGTATTTACTAAAGACACGCAGGGAAAATAAGTGCTGAAAAGGAATGGACACAGCTGTTTTTGCGACTGACCTTGTTGCATGGGAGATCCTCTTCAGACACGAACTTTATGGGAGATGATTTAAAGGAATCATGCAATGTGATTTACTTTTCTAAGGTTTGCGCTCGTCATTGTACTGGTATTTTTGGTTTTATTTAACGCCCGAAAAAAGCATGTCTTAAAGTCCGAGTGAAATTAAAAATGTCTATATATTCACGTTTATTGTAAATAGTTAACCAAAGTGGGTCGTTCTCTGTTTAAAATTTGTGTGCTCTCATAATCTTAAGTTAAAACCTAGAAGTGCACTTTGGTCCTGTAATGACTAATGTTATCCACCTTAAATGACGTATGTTAGACGGCTTGGGCGGAGCATCCGTTAACTCCTCCCCTTCAACTGTCAGTCTGCTGTCAGTTCCATTTCAAAATGCAACGATTGTTTTTATACATCCAATCAAATCGCAGAGAAAGACGAAAGCCACTGCAACTATTTTTCTCATTCGAAATTCCATTTCACTCGGAAATGCGACAAAATACGGAAGTAAAAACTATCGCACCTTCCGGTTCACAGGGACTTTAAACCCTGAGCTGATTTGTGCTGCTCTTGGTAGAGATTGCTTTGGTTACTATGGGAATAAGATATTGCAACTGGGGTTTTTAATGTACGCCTTGTTATTAAATCACCCGAAGACATTTTCACTCCCATCGGTGCTTTTCTAAAATTGCGCTCTCGCGCTATTCTGCCCTGTTTAGTTAATTTGGCTCATAGAAACAAAATACAACACCAAGTATCATTTACAGAAACAGCATAAGCACACTTTATAGGCAAAATGTAAAAAATAAGAAGTTTGTAGCTTTCCTGTAGCTCAGTGGTAAGAGAATTGCGTTAACAAGGTTGTGGGTTCGATCCCAGGGGATTGCAAATACCTATGTATAAATGTATAGGATAATGCAAAGTAAGTTGCCTTGAATAAAAGCGTCTGCCAAATGCATAAATGTAAATGTTTTAAAAGATAACACAATTGATATATTTGTGAAAAAACAAAACAGGAAAAAATAGTTTTGGGATTTGTTTTTAACCCCAAAACAGTCCGATTAGACTGAAACTTAAAGTATATATCCACTAGAATGACCTTGAGGCCAGTTGTTAAAACGTCTTGAAAAAAAACGAATGAAAAGAGAAATGAAAAGAATAGTTCGGACATAAATTCTGTTGTAATTTTTCCCTCTCATGTTGTTCAAAACCTTTATGATTCTTCCTTCAGTGGAACACAAAATAAGATATTTTGATCCATAATGGAAGTCAATGGGGTCAATTATATATTTTTTACCAACGTTCTTCAAAATATCTTCTTTGGGGTTCTGCAGAAAAAAATAAATGAATACAGGTTTGGAATGACAGAGTGAATAAATGAAAGAATTTTCTACAAACAAATTTTAAATCTGTAAAGAAATGCAGCATTATGTTTACATGTCATTTGGTTCCTAATGCAAAGAAGTGTGGCTTGAGTGTCCAAAACACTTTTTCAGGCCAGTTTATTTTCAGTATTTCCCTTTTGCAGAATCGTTTCATTTTGGGTCACAGCAGGAACAATCCTATAATGTGACATAAGTAAATATCGCAGATTGACCAATAGAAAGCTGTGCTTCTCTGTTCAAGCATCGAATTAACCCCAGGCACAAGGCAGTCATGCTGAACTTGTATTTCCTCTAAACGATAAATAAAATATGGGGCAGTGCCAGTGCTGTCTAAATTATCCCTCAGCCCGAAGCTTTATGCAAGACTGCCGCCACTTGGAAAAACTTGGAAAAGAACATCAGGAACACCACAGATATCTGGAGATCATTTGAATAGCTCATTTTAAAACCACAAAAACAACATATGCATAAAAATGTAAAGGATGGAGTACAGCTAATGGACGGGCAACATTCATGTGTTGTTGAAGGCATGTGCGATGATGTCATGAGATCAACCGCATGCTCGCTCTGGCTTTCCAATGCCATTGTGTGATCACACACAGTTTGTGAAATTTCAGTCCTTCTTCAGTCTCAACGGTGCAGTTTTGTGATTATTCACTAAACGTCAACTGTACACAACACACACACATCGGACAGAATTAATACGCATGATTTACCATGCATATTAAAATAATAGCATTGGATACAAACTGTGTGTGCTGTTTACCCATAGAGATGCACTAAAAAGTGAGACAAGCATATCCACAATTCACTCGGGACACACACGGCTGTGTTCTCGCATCAAAACGTCAACAGACAGACTGACGGTTCTGCGACTGCAGCGCAGGACTGAGACCGTGTGATCCAACCAATGGCAGACAGCTCTGTGGTTTAAGCATGTCTCTCGTACGGTATGTGAAGACAAGAACGTCAAACGGCGAGGCGCGTCTCACCTCCGAGCGGAGTCGGCCTGAGGCGGAGGGGTCGGAGGGGGTTGAGCTTTGCTAGACCTGAGCTCAGGGTGGTGAATGGGGGAGTTGGGGAATGACTCAAGGCAGGAAGAAGGAACGGACCTGCCCGTTGCCCCTTCACTTGGGCTCGGAGAGCTGGCGAGATCGTTCGCAGGTTTTCTACTCTTATGCTACATTAAAAAGGACACACACAGAAAGGAATTGTGGGAGGTGGAAAGTGGTGTCGAATCGTAGCTTCAGAGTTAAAGGGACAGTTCACCAAAAAAAGAAAGATTGTGTCATCGTTTGCTCACCCTCGAGTTGTTCCAAATCTGTATAAATGTATTTGTTCCGATGAACACGGAGAAAGATATTTGGAAGAATGCACATAACCAAACATTTCTTGGTCTACCATAGTAGGAAAAATGACAACGGTAGTCAAAATTGCCCCAGAACGGTTTGCTTTCCTACATTCTTCAAAATATCTTCTTTTGTGTTTATACAGATTTGGAACAACTAGAGGGTGAGTAAATGATGACAGAATTTTTATTTTTGAGTGAACTGTTCCTTTAAGGATGACATGGTAATGAATGTCATCATGAATGCAGACAGGGAGTAGAAATGGCCGACAATGACAGCTCTGTTAAAAATGTAGTGAGCAGATAAGATATGTATATTAGATCAAATAAGTTATAATGTGATGAAAATGTGTCCTTTTCAGAATCTGCATTGCCAAAATGTATCCAAGATGGTGGAAAATCTGAGATGTAGATTTTAGATACAATATATATGTATATTTATTTAAATAAATAAAAACATTTTTGAAAAGTATTAATACAAAATAGTTCAATCTTATTTAAAAGAAAATATTTTACTTAATACTTGGCAGCTCAGTAGGTTTTGAAACGGAGCTTATGAAGGCATGGACGAACTTAATGCATGACAGAACATGGATATAAAAGACAGACGATGGCGACTCAACAAACACAAATTATGCCACAGAAATAAAATGTTAAACAAACTCAGGGAACAGTAAAGAATTTGAGATAGTATTTTCAGAACAGCCCATTCCAGCAGTACCTTTGCAAAATTCATAACCTTTAAAGTATTCTTTTATAATATCAGTTTTATGCTGAGCTCCATAAACTGTAGATGGAAGACTTTAAAGAGCTTAGGATTTATGCACCTTTTACTATGAACTCCGATCAGTATGACTCTCTAACCTTTATAAGGGGGTTTATGACCCCAACATTAGGATTGGTGTTGAACACTTTGTTGAAGCCAGGCTCTCGATTCACCAACTCCAACTGATAAAACTTCTTGTCATCCTGGAACAAAAAAGGCAAAGTCAGATCGATTTTTGTGCGGAAACACAAAACTGACATTGACTTTCATCTGAACAGCTGTACTGTAATGCTTGGGGACTTAACAAAAACACACAATAACAAACAAACATGTAGTATGATAAACTCTTACCACAAGCTTCTTCACCAGAGATTCTCTCTCACACACCATTTCTCTGAGGTCAGCGATCACCTGGAGATCTTCTGGTCTGCTCTCTCTGTTCCTGAACTTTTCCTCCGTTCCTTCCAATCTGCTCAAACAGACACAGACATTTATAATCATACATCGGTCGAGCTTGTTTACATTTTTAGGCATCGTAAATTGATGCAAAGACATTTTCAAAAAGCAGCCATCTGAATAATACAAAATGAGGATCACTTAAGTGGTTTGATTTTGTTAAGAATGCTGCTGCCTACATAGACAGAAAGGTCTAGTCTGGAAAGATTCTTGTATCTTAAAAATAATTCCCACATTGAACAATCTGAATTCGGTCATCTGCAGATGTGATGATGCACTCACAGAATCTGCAGAGCGGAGATCTTGTCTTTTAGCAGCTCTTGAGCTTTGTTAAAATCTGACAGCATGATCTGGGTCTCTCGGTTGTGGGTCGCGTTCAGCTCTTCAATCTCCCTCTCCAGTCGCTTAGAAAGGTCCTGTTCATGAGCCCTGTCAAAGAAAGAACATATTGTATACAGTGGGTCTGAAAGGCAATTAATTTACAGACATATATAGCGCAAAGATACAGCAAATAGAGCGGACGCGAAATGTGCTCAGATTTGTTTTAACCGTATCTGGTGCAACTAAAAGCTCCCAAAGGACATAGAAAGTAGCTCCTCATTTAAATAAAACCATAGGAAAAACAACCTCATCTGACATTGGGGTTTTTATATGGTGGGAATAGAAGACTGTAGTGGAGGCTGAGAAATATTCAATTAGCTTCAGCTAGACTGACCTTTAGATCTATACAATATAACAGACCGTCAACGCATAACACTACACACGTATAAGATGTTTCAGCATTGTTCTTTGCATGAAATGAATATATCGAAACTGTGATGAGTGTAATGCTCAGTTTTTACACTAACCTTTACATTAAAGTACAGTATTACCATGTGCCCTGCAATTCCCTGGCTGAATTTAAAAGCTGAAAAATGCTGCCCTCAGCAGGAATGTACAAGACACCTCCAAATCCAATGTTTGCTTCACTTCTTTTCTCCTGATATACCTTCACATGACTGTTTTCTATATAAAATCTTCCTATATAATGTAAAGAACATTCTGTGAAAATATACTTGATATCTTTAATATTGACTAAGGCCATGTGAAATCACAGTGAAATTAATGGTTGAAATCAAACTTTGATGCTTGTAATATCAGATTAGGAGATTTAATGATTAAGAGATCTTCGCCTGTTTTTCACAGTCTGGTTTAAAAATTTGAGTTTAACTTTAATACCGAGATACAAGTATTGCCATTTTTAAATTTATAATTTTTATTCCCGAAGCGCTCTGATATTTTTGTAACGGTGCCTCAGAAGTTTCCTGAAAAACCCTGAGCTTTAGAACACAGCCCCTATTTCTTTATATTTTTAGTATTCACAGAGATGGAAGACAGAAAATGATGAGAGAAGACAGGCCAACGGGATCGGGAAGTGACAAGAGCCGGACTCAAGACATCCACATAAACACTACGGGCCTCATTCATGAAACATTCCTGAATATATACATTCCGAGTAATTTGGGCGTAAAACAGACTTTCACGAAAACTTTCCTCCGGATTCACAAATACTTCGTCAACTTTAGATATCATAGTAGTGTATGTTAATGAATTCCAATCTTTTGTAAACAGGGCGTGCATGCACGCTCATTCACAATTAGCATAATCCCCGCCTATGAATTACAGCTATGAAAATTACGTATCTAAGAATACTAGTAACTTCCAGGAACTATTGGAAACTCCTTGAACTGTCATTGCTGTGAAAAAAACGTTCCATTGGAGTCAACGGATTTGACGCAACTCTCTTTCTCAATGGCTCTGGGTATGTGTTTAGATATGTTTAGGTAAATACTACAAATAAAACAAGTTCATATTCACCTTTAAGCTATACAACAGTAATATTTGAACATGTATTTAGGAAAATACAAAAAAATTTGATAACCTCAGTTTTCATGTGTCTTGTCATGCTGCCAATCTTTCAGATTGCTAGTGGGTTTACTTTGTCACTCCTGGGGTTTGAATTTGTTGAAATTCAACAGACACTGAGAAGAATGGCCACAATACATCTAGAAATGCTGATTACATGAAAATTTAGATTAATGCCTTCAAATTTAAATGATCTAAATTGGTAAAATTATGGCTCTTTCATCTACCAATATGTAATTTATTGGAACACTTTACTTATTATAGACATAGTCATACTAGAAAACCAAAAGTTCACGCTTATTAAAATGCGTAATTGAAAATTCTGTCTTCATTTACTCACCTTCCCAGTTGTTGCAAATTTGAATAAATGTTGTTGTTCTGATGAACACAGAAAAAGATATTTGGACGAATGCTTACAACCAAACAGATCTTGCTCCCCCATTGACTCCCATAGTAGGAAAAAAATATTTGTCATAGATATTTTGAAGAATGTAGGACAGCAAACCGTTCTGGGGAACTTTTGACCACCTTTGTTTTTTTTCCTACTATGGTAGTCAATGGGGGGGCAAAACCTGTCTGGTTACAAGCATTCTTCCAAATATCTTCCACTGTGATCATCAGAACAAAGAAATTTGTACAGATTTGAAACAACTCGAAGGTGAGTAAATGATGACAGAATTTTCCTTCTTGGGTGAAGTATCCCTTTAAAAGCAAAATTGTCAAAAGTAATAGATCACACATCGTGGGACTGAACCAACAGTACAGACCTTTCAGTTGCAAGCCCAAATTTTTAACCACTGGGCCGCACCGTGTATAAAGGACAAACAGAGCAGGTACCTGATGTGTATGTTTGCCTCACTGCGAACACGCAGAACTTCTTTCCCTTTAAGTTCCAGTTCCTTGGTCAAAGTGCTGATGGTCTCATTGAGAGTGTGGATTTCATGGTCCAGATCAGCGATCCGGTTCTTTCTACAGTTCACCTCCTGCTGTAGGTCAGACATACGCCCAAAGAGATCTTGCTCCTGTAGGTAACATACAAAGAAACACGTAGAGATATAACCTTCAACGAATGAACCATCTTTTGTCTAAATACACCACATGTCTGAAAAGACAAACACAGTGTAATACTTGAAGCACACTTGAATGATTTGCTTAAAAAGTATCGCAAGGCTTTGTACCAAACCCAGGGGCTTTCAATGTGTGTATATACAGTAGGTAACATTGTAATCTATTTAATTATGAAGATGCATTAAGTGAAGTGAGACAAACATGAGACTGAGAGAGAAAGAAATACAGCGAGAAGGAAAGATGAGAATGGAGAAGTAGTGTAAAGGCAGGCTAAGAATTCCCCCATAATTCAGAGCTCAGAAGCTCATTCTTTATTCATTGCGGTTATTCTTCAAATTCATGTAAAGTGCAGCTTAGCCTCGAGACATTTTATTATTGCCACTGCTTTCGGTTCTCAGAAGAACCACAAGAACGTCTCGAAGCCGAGAGTAGAAATGTATCATCTGGTTTTATCTTTAAGAAATCCAAACAGACAGCCGGCCCGACCCTCACGCTGAAACATTAAGATACAAACCCAATGCGGGATTTTGGTGTTCTAGTTGGTTTATTGGTAGTGCTTGCAAAGGCAATTGAAATATCCCACAGACTTACCATAAAATAGCACAGAGACTTAGGGGTTGTCCTTTTTTAACATGGGCCACCAAGCAAACAACCACAACATCGTAGCATCAGCTTAGCAAAACATGGGCAGGCATGACAACAGCCGTTTTTGGCACTCTGAGGTCAATTTTCTTCAAAAACGTAAACATTTTCTAAAAAAAAGAAGCAGTAGTGTTCCCTTGAAGGAATAGTTTACCCAAAATGTAATTTATTTCAACACTTGGTCACCCTCATGTCATTCCAAATCTGTTTGACTTTCTTTCTCCTGCAGAACTCAAAAGAATATGTTTTGAAGAACGTTGAAACAACATTGGTTCTCATTGACTCCCATTGTATCACAATGGTTTTGAATGACACAAGGGTAAATAAATTATGACAGGATTTTTATTTTTGGGTGAACCATTCCGTTAAGACCTGAAGCAAACGGACAAAGAAGGAATTCTCTGTCAGAAAACTCCGTCTTTAAAAAAGTCTGCTATACATAAGAGTGGAGCTCTAAAAACAAAATCCTGCAAAGCTGACAAAAAATAGAATAATCTTTGATTTAACATCGAGGATAACAATGATTCATATCATCTGTGGCTATGCGGTTTTGCTCGGGGTCAAATGCGCTTTTCATCTAGGTCATCAAGTTCTCTTGGCCCTCTTGCTCTGACAGAAAAGGCTTCAAACACAGACAGAATTAAGGCTACGACCGGTTCACGAACAAGCAGAGAACCTAATAAATAAAACATACACGAGGTCTTCAAACACCACCATTTTTAACAACACATATGAATGAATCATGACTCAAGTCAAGTCTTAAAAAGTCTTATGAAAAAGAGGTTATATTTAAAAAAGTATTCATTCTAAGGATTTCTTAGAAAAAGATCTTCAGTAGAATCTGCTAATCTAAGTGTGTAATATTTATGATATATATATATATATTTTTTTTTTAATAACTTTAAACCAATTTTTTAGTTGCAATGTTCACAAACATTATTTTTGTAACAGACCTGAAGAATCTATTTCACATGCCACCTGAGTCCAAAAACCAAGATAGTCATCCATCACCAAGTGGACAGGTTTGCTGATAACTGATATTCCTAAATGGTTTAGCCTTTCGTTGCATATTGTTATTGAGGTAGTACTTTGTAAGTTTAAATATGTCTCACGTGTTCTTTGCAGCGCTCAATAGTGTCGTCCAGCTCTCGTTTGGCGGCCTTGTTCTCCTTCAGATGCACTTGTCTCAGATGTTCAATGGCAGTGGCATGAAGATGATTGAGCTCTGACCTCAGGGAAGCTTCGGAATAAACATAAGTCAGTATAAACCCCCAAAAATACCAAACGCAAAAAAATCAACATCCTTTTCCGTAAAGACTATTGGGTAGACACAATAAGTGAGTCACACACTATTACCATCAAAGTCTATTATCCTCATGGTCTATTATCATCATATAGGTTATAAGCAAGACATTTAACCCCAGCGTGCGCCATGAAGATCATCTCTTTAAAAAGTCGCTTTGGATAAAAGCATCCGCAAACATTAACTTCCATAACACAAGCACATACTGCATGAAAAGACCCGAATGACCCGATTAATGGCTCTGAAACTGGGGTGTTGTGTGTGATGCTATATTTAATGGGGATGTGTGACTCACCCAGCATGGCTTTGCCCTCATCCTCCAGCTCAAAGCGTAAGGTCTGCAGCTCCTGCTCTGACTGTTGCCGGAGGATCTCCAGGGTCTGTCTGTGAGCATCTCGCAAAGCGTGTAACTCTTCCCTCTGTTCCTGCTTCATACGGTCCTCCAGGTCCTAAACAAACACACACACACATTCACACACAAACAAAGGATATGGTTAAGAATGAAAAATACACACACAACTGCTAATGTTTAAAGTCGCTTTAAAATGTTTTGTTAATATTTGAATTTAAGTAAACGCATCAAATAGAAAAGCACAAATTGAACTATGGTAATTATGTTGTAAATCAAAATCAAAATACAATTTAAATTATGTTATTTATTAATTATTTTAGCATCTAAGTATCGACCCTGCCCTTATGATACAAAAATATACAGGAATATACTGCAAAATATAATGCAATATATTGAATAATACATGTCCATATATCGGATCCAAGTGCTTAAATTTTTCAATACATGAAAAATGCAATTTCTTATGTATTCTTTTAATTTATATTAAATTATTTAATATGTTGAGCGTTAATACATAGGAAAATATAGGCCAGGATGCTTAAAAAAAAAACTGTATTATTGAAGGATGCCGAGCTCTTATTGGCTGCTTTTATCCGTTTCATCTGTTACTCCATGTCATATACTTCAAAACCTTTTTTTAAAATAAAAGCTAAGTCTTAATATGCTGGCACAATTATATTTTTTTCTGTAAAAAATATCAAACGTTTATGCACATGATCAATGATTTATGCACATGATCAAAATCTGCCATGTGCCTATTGTCACTTTATCTCTCTTTATTTTTTATTTTTTTATTGTTCTACAATGTCCTCATTTGTATAGCCATATAGTTTGTATGTACATATGGTTAAATCGTATTTATCTATATTTCAACGTCTACTGTCAGTGTTTAATGTTATTTGTATGCACCAAGGGTCTGAGAGTAACGCAATTTCGATTCTCTGTATGTATGTACTGTACATGTGGAAGAATTGACAATAAAGCACACTTGAACTTGAACTTGAAAACGGTTTTAAGACAATGAGAAATGACCCTAAACTTTTCAACAGTAGATTGTAAAAGAAACACACATGCAATGCATAAAACAAAAGGGATCTTTTGCATTTATATGCAAGATGATACAATGATAACAGAAAACAGCATCATTTAAAAAGGGAATCATTCATTTCAACCCATTTCTAGTCTCATTTGATGGATAGTTTTCGACTGCCCCTCTGGTTTGAGAAGACTGTGGAGAGTTCACAGTTCACCCAAAAACCCATTCTAACCCATAGTGTTACCTAGTGCATTCAAATTCCAATAGAAAAG
This sequence comes from Triplophysa siluroides, assembly GCA_006030095.1. Classification (NCBI taxonomy): domain Eukaryota; kingdom Metazoa; phylum Chordata; class Actinopteri; order Cypriniformes; family Nemacheilidae; genus Triplophysa; species Triplophysa siluroides. The sequence goes on along the minus strand of VCII01000226.1, from coordinate 1,816,644 downwards.
GATAGAGATGAAAGCAACTATTCATGTCTTTTACTTAGTAATCCAAAACAGCGTAAAGGCGCTTTTTATTGGACACAGAGGCAGGCCGAGGGATATGAAGAAAAGCCTGTTACATGTACATGTTACACAACACTTCTACTTCAAACAGCCGTCCTTGGTACATTAAAATATTCTGTCACGTCCATTTTTTTTATAAAACGACAGTGTTGTTGTCTGAATGAGAAATGTGTTTGCATAAACATTTATGGGAGAGGAATAGACACAAAACAACACAAAGGGATATTTACAGTATAAAGGCGTCATGCAAAATGGAGATGGTTGCTCTGGTCCAGAGCGAGAAAGTAACTGAATAATGATTGCTATATGAGAGCTGGCTCTTAAAGAAATAGTTCACCCAAAAAGAAAAAGTCTGCCATCCCTTACATGTTGTTCAAAACCTGCATGACTTTCTTCCGTGGAGCACAAAAGGAGATGTTAAGCAGGAGGTTAATTGACAGCCTCAGTCACCGTTCACTTTCATTGTTCAGAAACAAAACAGAATCAACATCCTTTAAAGACGGAGCAAAAGCGACACACATCCTCAATCAGATACATGTATATGTTTTGGGGCATCATGGGGCAACACATTAGGTCACAGATTGAAGAAGCGCTACGAAATAGAAAAACGTCTCAATTTTGACTCAAGTGTGATTCCCGGGTTTTCGCCCTCATCTGAAAGCTTATGTGCAGCCTGCATGTGTAAGTGTATGTCTTGCACATGTCGGTTTATACGTGTTAGCCGTGCTGGTACAGATGGTGCAGTTACCCTGAGCTCCATCTGCTGCCCGTCCTCCATATCCTGCAGGGCGCAGCAGTGGACCTCCTGCAGGCGGCACTCTCTGTGCTGATGCTCCAGTGACAGCTCCTGCAGCTGCTGCGCCAGGTGCTCGCGCTCCTGGCTAAACTGCGCCTGCAACTGCTGCAGAGCGTTTTTCGACTGCGACATCTGCAGCTCCAGGCTCTGCTTCAGCAGCGAGATCTGACACGAGAGAATCAGGTTAAAAAGACTCGCACAGACGTCTGAACTGCGGATGACTCGGATTTGGGAAAAGCTCACTCTTAAAAAGAAAGGTCCTTTAAATGTTCTTCACAGACTGGTTCCACAAATAACTATTTATTTAAAGGTTATTTAAACCATCTGTTTCTTACCTTTTTATAATCTGAAGGACCTTTTTGTGCCACAAAGAACCTTGTGAAACAGAAAGGTTCTTTGGATGTTAAAGGTTCCTTATGGAACCATTTAGACAAAAAAGACCGTTTAGACAACAGTTCATCCTTTGTTACAACACCAAAAAATGTATATCCCTTATTGACTTTGCAAGCAGCGTGTAGGACTCGAGTCAGTCAGGTAACAACAAGAAATTAATCTGAAATAAATTTAGAAAAATGTATATTAAAAAATCTAAGATCTATTTATTATAGCTAGCGAGTATAAAAACACTGCTAACCGTTTGTCATATTTTCCTTCCACACAAGATAAATACACTTCGGAAGCAAAATTGCATTAGAAATTAAGATTTGCTTTCAGAGAATATATCTCCAATTAAGTTTATCCCATCGGCAAACTTTTATTTTAGTTATAAACATAAACTCATCCAATTGAGTTGATTTTCAAGAAACAATGTACCAGTGGGGTAAGAACAATAAACTTATATCTTATAAAGATATGACAATCTTATCACACTGTTTTGATAATGGCATAAATTTGTTGTTATTACAGAAAAACCAGACAACAGTACGAACTAAGAAAATACATTTTGTGCGATAAATACAATTATCTCTGAAAAAGGAAACAAAACAGGAAATCAACATGTACAGCCAGGAAGCTGCTATTCAAATCTCCATGGAGCTGCGTCAAGAGTAATATGAATTAAATATTCATTTAAAACCATTTTTTCTCTCCAGTACCCCTAGGTAACCTGAAATGAGAAAAGTAATGTATTCATAACAGCTCAATCTGCAGTAGACGAGGGGTTTTAATTCTCTCGGACTGATAAATAAGATAGGAACAGGATTAAGATGAAGCAGCGAATATGGTGAGAGCATCTCCACATGCAGCAAACGGCAGGCCCAAAATAGACACAGAGGCAATAAAATGAGGCCAACAAAGAGGAGAGCGTTTCACTGGAGCTTCAGGATGAGGTTATACTGCCTTTGAAACTGGCTTTGAGTTTGTCTTAACATACTGCTGAGGGATTTATTAGATTCAGGATTACGTGAGGTTGAGACCGCGCTAGAGTTACTGCACTGGAAATGAAATCTGTCTTGCAGCTTGCTATTTTTGCCCTCCAGTTAAAATACCCAAACCTCCTTTAAATAAGACGCATTACAGCATGTCGGAAGTAAAATGACAGTAGATATAAAAGCTATGCATGTTTTCAGAGACATGTATGCTAGAAATAACTATTACAGAGTAAAAAATTACGTAAATGGAAACTAACAAGTTTTTATTACCTGCAAATATTGACCTATAGTAGTTTACATATAATCAGGGGTCACTGATCTGAGGACAGATCTTAAGAGATATTAATATGGCATATATCTGACACAGCAAACAATGGCACCTGACATAACAGATAGTGAACTCTTGAGAGCTACAGAAAGACTGCGTGAGACAGGCTGTCACATTACAGAGCATCATGGGAAGTGAGGACTCTGTTAAAGCTCTGTACAATGCCTAGTGATTATTTTTATATTTATTTTTATATATATGCATAGCCAAAGTTTACAATAAAACATCACTTTACAAAATAACTAAATATGTTTTATTGTTTTTTTTGTGGTTATCAAACGCACCACATGTTAACCAAAAAATAAACATTCTGACATCATTTATGCACCCTCATGTCATTTAAAACCTGTATATGACTCTTGTCTGTGGAACACAAATAAGACATTTTCAAAAATGTCTCTGTGGTTTTGTGTCCTTACAATAGAAATCAATGTTGTTCAGTTACCAACGTTCTTTAAAATATCTACACTTCTGCTTTGCAGAAGGTTTGGAATGACATGAGGGTTTGTAAATGATGAAAGCATTTTTGGGTAAGCTATCCCTTTAACTCGAATGTGGATCATTTCTCTCTATCCATTCTTTAAAGGTCCAGTGTTTGACATTTAGCAGCATCTAGTGGTGAGGTTGCGAAATGCAACCAACAGCTCACTCTGCTCACTCTCCCCTTGTCTCGCGTAGCCAGACCTTCTTTTCGACGCTTTGGCCAAGCCCCGTCCAAGAGGCCATACGACTGAAAGGTAAAGCAACCAATCACGATTCGTTTTGTGCAGTCATGTTTAGAGGCTTGGAAATGTCCCCGCACTTACACACCGGTGTACATTCGCGAACGTATTTACAGCAATTCGACGATTAGAAGTTTATGCCGTGAACCTCGCATACTTTTAGGAATTAAGCATTTAGTCGATCGTGATTAATTCTTATTGCAACCCTTGTAAACACGACCGCTTCTTAGATCAGACGGCTTCGTGTTGTTTCCAGGCGGACCGTTAAAGAGCACGACACGCACGTCTCCCGGAAATCCTGTGAAATTCAACCAATCAGATGACGACTTCGAACGTGCTGAAATGTTTACAGAAAAGTGGGCTTTATGCATCAGACGTTTAGCCAACGGACCGTGGGCTCTATACACCTCTGAAGACTTAGTTATGTTTATTAGATTGCATTTCTCCGACCATTAAAACAGCAACCGTTTAATTCTCATTGTAACTTTGTGTTACCTGTTCCAAAAGGTCCTCCACCTTCCTCTGCCAGCTCTCTCTGGCTGCCATCATCTCCAGATCTCTCTGTTGGGAAAGTTGCGTCAGTGCCCCCTGTTTCTCTGCCTGATACTCGGCTGTCAGCTCCTCTCGCATACCCTTCAGCTCGGCTCTAGAGATGCAATAACAAAGAGACAGATAAACGAAGGATGACACAAGGATGCATTCCTTTAAAACGGTTTATCTCGCATAAACCAAAAAGATGTCTCATCTGACTACAGTTGTGCAGATTAGATGGATAACGCATATTTTAATCCAAATGAACGCTTTGGGGAAAGGGAATTGTTGGAGCGGATTTGATGCAGGACATGCTGCCTCCATTTATATTTGATTTAATGTGTGCTCCAAATACCAAACACTCCGTACAGTCACGGTTTATTTAATTAAATGCGGCGTGCAAATCTCAGCTCCATTTTTAGCACCGTGTACATCGTGTGAGCTTCGTGTAGCACCTCAGAGCGTCGGTCCACTTCTGGTCCAGCTCCTCCGTGATTTTGTCCATCTTCTGCTTCTCCTCCGTTTTGACGGCGATGATCCGAGCCTCGTGTTGCTGTTTCTGGGTCTCGATCTCCTCCTGTGTGTGTTTGAAGTGTGGATAATGATTCATCATGGGAAAAGCACAGAGAGACGCAGTTAGCTGCAGAGCTGATAACACAAACTGGATTTTTAGGCATGCTAGCTCTTGCCGCACTTTGCGGCCTTCAGCGCCGAACAAAAGAGGCTGTTTTGGGTGCCTTCGAAACTGAATGAGGCTTAATTTTTCTTTTAACATCACAGCCACGCTCCATTATCCGTCTCCTATTGCAGCGATTGCCACGCTGAATTCACACTCTCAGTTTAAACGCATTCGTCACGCTCCTACAGCGTGAACGTTTTATATCGATAGCCTGCCTGTTTTTCTAGCAGAATGAGAGATTCACTCGTTACGCAGGTTGTAAGTGATAAATAGAGTAAAAAGCAGAGTGTTTTACTTGTAGGTCTGTGAGAAGGTTGCTTGTCTCTCTCATTCTCGCCCTGGTGACGTCCAGCTCGATGAGAAGCTTTTCCTGGCTGTCTTTAAGACAGGAGATGTGGCTCTCAGCGCTATCCAGATTTTCTTCGCTCTCTTTGACAAGATCCTTCAGATGAGCCACCTGAGATTAACCACAACGACAGTCAAATGCATGTAACGATTAACTTGATTTACAATTTCTGCCGAAAAAAGCAGTGCTTGCTAGGTTTAGGGAAACTTATGTTCATCAACAATGAAGACATGTGGTAGTGTCTCTGCAGTGTTAAATATACGGTCTAGAGGAAGATTTTGTATTAACATTTACATTTTGAGTGCTGAAAATTCTGTTAATGAGAACTTGTTTTTTAAGTATTAAAGGGATAGTTCACTGCCCTCACTTACTAACCTACTTGTTATTTCAAACCTGTATGACTTTTTTTCTTCTTCAGAACATTAAAGAAAATGTTTTTTAAAATGTTTGCAACCGAACAGTGGCGGTACCCATTGACTTGCATTGGTTTTGCGTCCATGCAATAGAAGTGAATGGGTACCGACATTGTTCGGTTACCGACATTCTTCAAAATATCTGAAAGAATAAGGAAGAAAGAATGTAATGCAGATTTGAAACGAGAGGGTGAGTAAATGATGACAGAATTTTCATTTTTGGTGAACAATCAAAGTATAAATCATGTGCCTTTAAAAACTAAAATCATGTGCACACCCACAGTAAGGATAGTCATTTTAACACAATTTCTATTACTATTTTGGATGGATGGTATTTGAATTGGGACACAAGATCCAGCAGCAGACTGTCCGGCAGATCAAGAAACAAATTTGAACTATTAAAAACCAAAAGTCTGTTTAAGAGATTATCTGTAAAACACAAATTGTAAAACTGTAAGACAGTGTTGGATGTAAACCTCTTGGTTGGCCATATTCAGCTTAGTAGAAAGTTCCTCCCGTATGGTCTCCAACTGTTGCTGCAGGTGGTTCCTCTGCTCCTCCAATGACAGACACCGAATCTCAAACTGTTGTCTCATCTCCTGCGTCAGCAGAAATGAAAAGACAACATTAGAAGAACCATAGAAGAGCAATTAAAGAAGAGGTACATCTAGACAGAGTGACAATCTGCTGCTGACAGATGGAGCAGATTTAATTACAGTGAGGAAAAAGCTTTGTCGAGCAAAGAGACATTTTCAAAAAGTAAAGTGACGTGATTGCCACGAGATGACAAGAAGATTAGTCTCGATATCAGTCGTGATTGAAAGCTATTTTCGTGGCGCTACAAAACGAGAATGATATCACGGTCACTTTGTCATCATTGCAATGGAAACGGCTGTTTGCATAATCAACACCATTCAGCGAGCGGCAATGTCATTTAGCGGAGCTCTCAGGAGCGTTTAATAGAACTGAATATTTATGTTTCATTTGTCTTGCATATGGTAAGCCCATCTCCAATACACTCAGGACATGTTACAGTTTATTTTTAAACAGTTTGTTAAACAGAACTCAGAGAATAGTGAAAAACTAGAATATAAATGTGTCTTCTTTGGCAAATCTAAATCTCCAAATCCTTACAAACACGTGAGTATGTTCTTACATTGAGTAACTGGCTCTTCTCTCTCTCTGCGGCATTACGTGCGCTCTCCTGCTGGACTGTGTGTTTCTCCTGTAGTTCTTCTAAGGAATCCGTATGGCTTTCTTTTAGACGAGACGTTTCCTCGTCGTATTTGGCCCTGACACGTGCCAGCTCCATCTCGTAGTTCTGCTTTTCCTCACGGAGCGACTGCCAAAACAACACAGCACTTCATTTACACCCTTGTCAGATCTTAACAATCTCGTGTCGTCAGTGGTGGATTTGAAACACTTTGTGATGAGGTTCTGTATCTTTCTGCTCTCTGGCTTGTATCAATGTCACTTATTTTAGGACATCCACATAAAAGCTTAAAAAACTCTGCTATATCGGAAACAAATGAGAAAAAAAGAAACTGTTTGCAAGTTTCCTTCAAGCGATGAGCAATGAGTTTCTCTCACCTGCTGATTCCACGCTGCAAAAACGTACTTCTTACTTAATATTTTTGTTTTGTTTTCCAGTAAAAGTATAAAAAAGTCTTTAAACAAGATACATTTACTTGAAAGTAGTCAAATTAGCGAAAATATTAAAGGTCCTGTATGTCATTTTTTGGTAGATCTATTGACAGAAATGCAATATAATATACATAACTATGTCTTCCGAAGTGTATAGACCTTACATAATAAAGAGCTATGTTTGTAAAATTTAGCTATTTCTATCTACATACACCGCGGGTCCCCTAATGGAATTCCCATGTTGTTTCTACAGTAGCCCTTAAATACGTTATCTACTTTGGCAAAGATTTGACGACATCTTTGTCCTGTGAGAACCACCGTAGTGCTTCAAAAAGGAGTGGCGGAGTGAGCCATTGGTTGCATTTCGCAATCTCACCTCTAGATGTCACTAAATTTCCTACACTGGAGCCTTGAAAATTTTGGGCCACATAATAGTTTGTTTATGTTGTTGCTGCTAAAACCCCCTATATATATTTGTACTGGTAAACAAGAGACAAATACTAAGAAATTAAAAAAATTAAAGTGGGCCCCAAATCACACTTTTGGTTAAATCTATTAGTTGAGCCAATGTTTCCACATTAAACTTAAAGAAAGAAACATACAAAGCAAATAAAAGCACTTTTTGGTGAAATCAACCTTATACACATTTGTCTGTGCATTTCAATGTGGGATGGGAGAAATTATCTGACACACCAAAAGAGGAAAAGCCAACAAGTGATTTACCTTCTCTAAATTGAGGATCTTCTGGTGCTGTTGTTCTTCAAGTGTGTGCATCTGTTTCTGAAGTCCCTCTCTTTCCTCCTCCAGCTGTAGGATCTTCTCCTTCAGACGGTTCTGCTCGGAGCCTAGATCCCTGATAGTGGCCTCATGGCTCATTTGGGTCGCTTGAAGAGAGCCGATTTGACCTGTAGATGAATCACAGAAGATATTCAACTACTTGATAGTTAGATTAACACCTCACCAATAACGGATAAATAAAAAACTAACTTTGCAGACTTTACATCAAAAGAATCGTACGGGTACATGCTCATCGTACCTATACGCGACAGGTTACATAAAGCCAGCCAATCAGATATCACAACTGCCGATATCAGCCAGTAATTGCCATTTTTGTGCAATACGCATCAGATGGTCAGTAAACAGACTGTGGGCGGTCAGTGGGCATGCTGTCTGAGGCTCCAGACCAAGCTGACCATCACCCTGCCAAACTTTAATCACGAAACATGAATCTCTTTTTTTTTAAACCTGAGTTGTTCACTCTCATACAAGGCAAAAAAAAGTAATTTGGCCATGACATTATTCTCACTGGCTTTGTGAAGAATTTCATTGGCCTGCTGCTGAACTCGGTCCCTGCTTCCCTCCAGCTCATATTCTGTGTCCTTAAGCTGCATCACCCAAATCTCGCCGTCCTGTATCACCTCCTCCAGCTGCTTGTGTAACTCCTGCCAAAAGTGAAGACTCAAAATGATTTCGATAATTCTCAACTTTTGAATTTTATTTTTTATTTTGACACCGTTTAATTTGGGCATTTAAGCCACTTCGTCTCAGCTAACATAGACTACGTTTACATGCACATCAATAATACGATTATTTCCAATAATCTGAGTAAGGACTTCATCGCAGCAACATGTTTACATGACATGAGAACACTTCTTTGCATCCCGTTTTCATGGAAGTTTGATTAGTCTGATTTGCTATAATACAAAGCACAAACGATGATCTCAGATAAAGTGTGTTAATGGCTATCATGTAATATATTCGTTAACGTTATGTGGATTATGTGGGCGCCGTGATGAATATAGAAGGAATGTCTCCGCAACGGTGATGTACGCTGTCATCGCGTTCGCACTGTTTCTGTATGAAGATAAGGAGCAGAGACTGCTGACAGCAAGTTGTGTTGACAGTTAAGCCGCGGTCACACTTGACTTTTCCCTCCATTGACTTCCATTCATACGCATGCGACAGACCGGAAACGCAGGCCCGTCCAACGATATTTCGCATTTTGCTTGCGTAGCAAAGTTCAAGTTTGGTGAATTTGCGTCACGTGAGTGCGTGAGACCAAGAGAAGGTCAAAACGTCACAGTGTGACCTCTCAGTACAGAAATGTATAAAATGGGGGAATTGCGACCGAGGTCTGTCTGCAATCAAGTCTGACCGCGGCTTTAAACTTCAGACTGTCATGTTTACCATGAATTCGCGCTTATGGTGCGTGACAGAAGCACATGGGCACATTGATCAGAGCAGCATTAATACGATAAAGGTGTTTACACGCCTTCATATTGCGATTAAAACCGGCGTACACCACATAGGTTACTTCGATTATGCTTACTGCGATTATGAGCTTAATCACATTATTTAAATCGACCGATTGCGTTTACATGAGGTAAAGTGTAATGTTAATATTGCCCAAATCCTATTATAACCGCATTATGAGGGTGTATGTAAACGTAGTCAATATCCAATAATATATATATATTTTTTTCATATTTCATTTCAAATTTCTTTCTTCTGCAGAACACAAAAGATACTTTGAATAATGTTGGTAAACAAACAACGATGGTACCCATTGACTTCCATTGGTTTTGTGTCCATGCAATACAAGTGAATGGGTACGGCTGTTGTTCAGTTACCAACGTTCTTCAAAATATCTTCTTTGTGTTCTGCAGAAGATAGAAAGTCGTACAGGTTTGGAAGGACAAGATGACATAATACTCGTTTTCAGGTGAACTATTCCTTTAAATTTGTATAGTCTTTAGAAAAAAATAATTTATATTTTTATGATGGATTTCAAGAGCAAAAGTCTCACTGTGGGACAAAGAATAAAACTTTACAAACTGCCAAAGACATTTGAAAAGAAACAAAAAAGATAGTTTGAATGTGACCTTCATATATCAAAATCAAAAAAGTAAGTTTATTTTAATAAAAAAACAACCCCTGGGACATAAAAGTGCACGTTGCCGAAGTAACACCCATCTCTTTCACTGAGCGTGCTGAAATCCACACCTTGATCGTGACCTCCGCATTGTTGAGAGACGCCTGCAGTCTGTTGGTTTTGTCTCTGCTCTCTCGCGCCACCTCCTGAGCTCTGTGTAATTCAGCGCGGAGCTTGCACAGCGTCCTCTGAAGCGCTCCCTCTTGCACCTGAAACTCCTTTCTTAATTCCACCTCCGTCCTCTTCCAGGCCAGCAGGTTCTCGGTCGTGAGCTGTTGCGTCCGCCTCATGGCCTCCAGCTCACGCTCGTAGAACGCCTGGGCCTTGCTCAGCTTAGCATCATACTCCTCCACTATCCGGACCTTGTCCTGTGTCAGCTCCTCCACGCGCTCCATCAGTGACTCCAGCTCGGTACGGTGCAGGTCCGCCAGCTTCTCCTGCTCCAGACTGGAGGACGCGCTCTGGTTCTCCTGGCTTTCCAGCAGCTCCTCCACCTCCAGCTGGTGGGAAGACTTGAGCTCCACCAACGCCCGCCGTTTCTCCTGCTCGAACTGAGCCTGCACCTGGCTGAAAGAGCGCAGCTTCTCCTCGAACTCGTGCCGCATCTCCTCCACCTCGCGGGACATGGAGACCACGCGCTGCGTGTGCTGGGCCTCCGTGCACAGCTGCGTGTCCTCCATGCGCTGGCGATACATCTCGAATTCGGCCAGGGCTTGACGTTTCATGTGCTCGTGCAGTTCCACGGATTCCTCCAGGGACTGCAGGCGGCGTTTCAAGTCGGCCTCGTCTCCGATCTTGCTCTTGTATTGGAGGATCTTCTCTCGGGTCTCTGTCAGGATGTGCTGCACCTCATCGTCGTGAGCCTCCTTGAGAGACTGAATCGCGTCTTCGTGCTCGTCGTTTTTCGTGTTGAGGGCATAGATGACCTAGGAGATAAACAGTTAATGTTTTGGCTTCTCTTTGGCAGCTTCTTTTAAATACCCAGAAACACTTGATAATGCACGACATGAATAACTAAACTAAAATGAGGCAAAATGCATGCAAGAGACAATAATACCATTACTAATACTCAATACAAATAAGAAGAGTCAATATTAATAAACCCAAGGGACCATACATTATAATGTAGGTGGGGTCTATATTAAAATTCACTTCTGCAGTCCTTCAGGTTCAATCGTTTTCTCCAGCCAAGCATTTCATCATTATCACGGCTCTCTTTCTTTGCGCTTAAGAGTTTCACATCAAAGCCAACAGCCTTCACTTGCTGCTCGCACGCTGCCGTGCTCCTTTTCATCTTTAATTGATTCCTTTCTGTCGCATCCCATGTTATTAACATACTGTGTAAGACATTCTGTGATGCACAATTGTAATTTTGCACTGTAGCCTTAAGTAGGTTACCGATACGGTACCGAAATTAAACTAAATTTTCTTTACAGCTCACCGCAAAGCGTCAATCATGTCTTTTACATCTCTTAATAATCAATAAAGAACAGGAATTATCCTTGAATTTCATTAACACTTCTGTTTGGGATCTGAGAGATGAGTTAGATTTTGAGTCTCCTGTTGATGCGTCACAGCTCTTCCTAATCTTGATTATTAACTATTTTGAACATGCATCATGCATTCTTCAATAAAAATGCCAAAATACGTCGACAACACCGATAAATGCAGTGCATCTCTGATCTGATGGTGTTCCTGTATAGAAGCCTATTCCTGCCAGATGTTTATTGCATTTTTCTACAATGTGATTTAGTCCAGTCGAACTCAAAACCAAACAGAAACAATGTTTTTGTTGATATCGCACATTTCTGCAACGTGTTATGTGCGTGCTGTGACAAACCAGGGTTCCAGCATCAATAATATTTGCCTGCTGGCTTGTGTTTGGTCAGGAGAACATATGAAAAGATTTGCTATCTGAAATAACACATTGCTGTAAGTGACATCACGATCCCCTGGGACCCCAAACATAAAACTAGACTGATCTCTGCATTAAAGATGCATGCATTACATAAAGGTGTTTTTTTTTTTTAGAAACTCATCATATATTAGCAGCTTGCAATTCGTGTATGGGATTATAAACAGATTTGAACTGAGGAAAAACCCTGTGGAGCAACATTGCAATATGTAGGGCATCTCCTTCGTGGGGGATAAAGATTAAACATCACGCAAAATATTTAAGTTTCAACAAACTGCGGACAAATGTGACAGCATTACATGCTTCCTGAAATCTAAAGCAATCGCCAGGTCATATGATGACAATACGACCAACCTTAGTGAGTTGTGCTATTTTTTTACTCATCTTCAGGTGCAGGTCTTGCGTGTACTCCATGCTCAGAGCAGAATCGTACAGCAGATTGCTGGATGTAGAAGATGGACTGGTCCCCGACCCAGAGGCAGCAGGAGCGTTGTTGCCTGGAGCTGCGCTGTACGGCTGCTGCCATCCCGTTCCCGTCGCCATCTTCGCGCACCGTCACGAAAAAAAAGACCCCCGCGAGTGGGTTAAGGATGATGCTGCGACATAGCCGCACCGGTCATCCGTATGAATCCATCCAGATCGAGCGTGCTGTTCCTCACCCACATGTCAATCACTGCATTTGAGAGCACCGACGAAAGGGTTGTATGTTGGAGATTTCAGTATCCCGACGCCCGGCATTCGCTTATCTCGATGCGTGGCGCGCGTGCGAAGGCATGTTGTCTGTGTCTTTTGGTGAACGCGTGCACGACAATGGGCTGGACGCCCGTGCCTCATCACATGCTGGCGTATGCGGACTCGGAGCGCGAGCGATGTGGAGAGCGAGGAGAGAAAGAAAGAGCGAGCGAGAGAGTTGTAAACGATGACGTAAGAGCTGTAATGCGCGAGCGCATCGGTTACCTCACATCGCCGTGTCACTTTTAAGCAGGACTTCTGCCGCAAATTCGTAATCTAATGCGTATTATATTTATGTAATTATGTAATCTACATGTAGGGTAGATTTGGCAGATCTGTAAAAAATTTGAAAACGATCAAATGGCGCAAAACAAGCAGCATATTTGTCTATTAAAACAAACGGACATCTTACACAGCTATCGTGTGTAATCTATCGGTATGCAAAGCATCATGTATATACGGCGCCGTTATCAGTGGCGTTTCTAGACTGTAACTGGGGTGGCCGGGCAGGGGCCACTTATGCTTTTAGGGGGCACACTAACATTTGTTGTCATGATTATTTTTCATTCATTTTTCATTTGAAAACAAGTTCAGCTCAAAATTGCTCTGTTTTGGTGAAATATCATGCCAGATTTAGGGGGGCCAGGGGGGTGGCCAAGTGAGCCCCCCCAGAACCGCCCCGGGCCGTTACTGCGTTTGGCTGATGATTTCGATAATACGAATAACAAAATAAATGTGATTTTAAATGTTTATGAAATGGCTCGTATGCAAAGTATGGCAATTGTGTGTTAGCCCACACACCCAGAGTCTGAGACTACACTACGCAATCTCACGCGTTTACAAAAATGCATCCCGTTCTCTGTTTGGACTTAATTTATCAATGACATGTCAGTCTTCACTAGTTTGTTGGTCATTAATGCCACCTACTGGTAAAGAGTGATGCACCTGATGTCTACACAACTTTCCCCGGTTCAGAAAAAACACAGCAAGACGTTGCAAATGACTTATCTAAAGGGCGCGGTATAGGTCAACATTGTCCTTTCGGCAACACACCAAAGTCAATTGTGAACGCATACCACATCCCAAATGATAAAGAGCTACGTCTCTTTCCGAAAAAGCTCATCAAAAGCGCACACATGCACATTAACAAAGACTCCGGTACCAAATAACAGGAAACCAGAAGCATACTTACTAAGAGATATGATAAAATCTCGTCTTCTTGACATTAGGCCTCAAACCAACACTGCTTCCTCTAAGGTTTGATCTGTTGCGCGTAAACTTACAAGCACTTTGGTTCACAGAGTTTGATCTGGACTGAGACAATGGTCAGTAAGTATTCTTTTTGTATTGATAAAGCACATACAAGTCAGTGGGATGGACAATTGCATTGTGTATATACTTTAAAACAGCCTACAGTTTAAAAAAAAGGGCTCCGTATAGCACAATAGTAAAATGTGAGTTGCTTTTAATTCATTTTAATTGATCATTTCTGGTTAAGTAAACTAGGTCACTGCTGAAGGTCATTGGCAGGGAAACATTAACCGGCTCCATTATCTTCACCCAAACTGTTGACGGATGACGTCACGCTGCGTGAGTGACAGAAAGGGAGCTTTTAAACACGCGCTGGAGACATAACTCTCTTCCTCGATCACGCGTCAACATCTTCGCGGGGTTCGTGCACTTAGATGCCTATAGATTGAAAGTGTGTACACGTTTGTGATTAGAGGAACACGCCGTGGTGTGAAACTTTTACCTTGTGAGGCGCCTGTCGCTCGAAAGTTTTTTAGTGAACAGGATGGAACAAGCTAAAAGCCCATCGGAGGTTATTGACCTGAGCTTTCTGTCTGCCGAGGAAGAGGCAGCGATCCGACAAGTGCTTCTGCGGAACGAGGATTTGACAAGACTGGAGAGTGGACGAGTCAGGTAGGACATGGACTTTTTACTTTCGTAGGGCATTTCATGGAAAGGTAGACCGAGTATGCATGCTTAAGTATGCTTACGCACTACCAGTTTCTAGTGCATACCTGTACGAGTAGGTGACATGAACTACAATGTTTGTTCATAAAAGCTTTTAATCTCAAGGTTATTGCAAATGTTATAAATCAATTGAAGTTCATGTCTATTTCACAGTTTTTTGGGCTATACTTTTTTTGACAGACAGTTCATGAGAAACAATATATAATTAAGAAAAAGGTAAAAAAGAATACATGGTATTTAATCAAGAAAAAAGGTGCCCGGCGTACATTGGAAAAAGAGGATATGAGAATGTGCAAACTGTAATCTGGGAAGACAAATTTATTTTTTTCTTGTGCATAATTTACATGCTTCCATTTCATCGTTTTTTATTATTTCATATTAGCCTACCTTTATTTTATAAGAATACTAATAAAGAGTGAGTTGGTTTGTCCAAACCAAATATACAATAGATGAAAAACGAATCATACTCTAACAGGAAACATGTAAGAATTAAGTTACAAATGTGGCTACACCTCTGACATCGTCTTGGCTAAAGTTGTTCAAAGCATCAGTCTGTGTGCAGTGTCAGATATAGAGCGATGCTTTTGCTTGTTGTTACACCAGGAAACTGAAGCAGTCAGTCCCCGACCTTACTCAGCTCAAGACCTTGTCAGGTGAGTGGTTCGAGGAGATCAGGTCCAAGCGATACGGGCAGCGGACCGATGTCACAGCGGTGGTGAGATCCTCCATGAGATGGAAGAAAACAGCAGGTGTGTGGCAATCCGTGCTCGCCTTATTGAACTCACGCTGTTAAGAAGAATGTTATCTTGCAATACACACACACCACACCCCTTTAGTCATTTCAAATGATTCTCGCCGTAACTGTGCCCTGCATGCCCTTGGATGGCTACAAAGCTATATTTTACTGTTATGTACTACCCTGCCTTTGAATTGAAAATCGGACGGATGTTATATTTTTGAGTAAGCCATAGTTCGCAGTATGTAACCTGTTAAAATTTACTGCATTTGCTCTCTCTCTCTCTCTTTAAACTCAGCTCATAAATCTAACCCTTTTCTGGATAAAATAGCGGAGAAGACAGAAGGTGAAAAGGAGACATGCACCACACCTCCAAAGTAAAGGCCTTCATTTTACATCTAGCCATTTCACACAAGTATAGAATGGTGTTAAATATCGTCGCTTTTCTTCCTGAAACCGTGTATGTCCAAATTCACTGCTTTCCGGAAATGGGGGAAAAACACTGTATTTATTAAATTTGAATAAATACTGTGTTGTCATAGTTGCACTTTTTAATACGTTTTAATGGTTAAAAAACCAGTGACAAACATAAAGGGTGATTCATAATCAAGATTTATGACAAAAAAATGTAATCACGAAATTTGAAGATACAAGGTTTCAGAAGGACAGCTACGATATGAAGAGTTTGCTTCCAAAATGAGATAACTTTATTTTTTATTGTGCATTGCAATTATTATCAATAAAACTGCAGTTGGTTTGTTTTGATTTAAGCCATAATGACAAAAAAAATACAGCTAACTTACAGAATAAAACACAATAACATAATAAAAAACATGATTTTTCTCATTTTGGAACCAAACTCTTCAATTTAGATTTATCTGAAATTGAACTAGATATAAATCAAAGCATGTACATTTACATTTGCTATATACGGGTTTTCCATTGTAGGGCATCCGATGACCCTAGGTCAATTCACCCAGCTCTTAGTCAAGAGGTTTGTTTTACTTTATTTTGAGAATGTAAAAAAATCCACAATTCTTATGTAAGACTTGAATTTCAATGTATTATTTTATCAGGCGTATCGACAATATACCGATGAGGACTTTATGGAAGATGGTGAGTTTGAATTGCATGGTTTATTTTTGGTTAAATGAGCTGTCAAATGATTAATCGCGATTAATCGCATCCAGAATAAAAGTTTGTGTTTACATAATATATGTCTGTGTACTGTGCGTGTTAATTTTGTATTTATAAATATTATATTATTGGTATTTATTTACCAATCATTTTAATTATATATATTTTTAATAATTTTTTCTTAAATATATGCATCTATGTGTATGTTTTTATAAATACAAAATTAATACGCAGAGTAAACAGACATGTTTTATGTAAACACTAACTTTTATTCCGGATGCGATTATCGGTGACAGGCCTAATTATATCTCATTTGACTATTTTTGTTG